>CANUEX010025813.1:0-19034 GCA_948099535.1 Jatropha multifida | reverse complement strand
GTCATTAAAAATATAATGGGCCAACTTGTAGAATATTTTCATGTAATTATGGTGTTGAATTCAGAGATTAGGCTTACTACGGGCCTCGGGGGCCTTAAGCTTACCCAGGTCCTAGTGCCGGTCCGGCCCATGGAAACGGGTCGTGACATTTTGGCTCTACTATACTTGATTGATATGTGGTATGATGAGATGTATTGTGATATGTGAGCATGCTTGGGTTATCAGCTCATTATATTTGGTGGAGCTATGATCATATGCTTGGGTTATCAGCCCTTATAAATAAGCAAACGCGCTTATTATTGTGGTAGTGCTTGCACATTTGCACAGGCCACGCGTGGTGCTTCCATAGGCCACGAGTGTGATATTGGTGGGTGGTGCTTTCATAGGTGGGTGGTGCTTTCATAGGCCACGATTGTGTGATTGGTGGGTGGCACTTTCACAGGCCACGATCGAATCTGCTTACATTCTTTCGGTGTTAGTACGAGCCTTAATAAAATAAAAATGGAATTTTATCTCATTATAAGAAATCGGAAACATAATGTTATCTGTGATATTTTCTAAATTATACTAAGTTTAGTGAAAATTTATGAGATGTGGATTTCTTTATGTTTATCCAAAATATTTGGATTTAATTAGCACATTTTCGGTGTTTGATATATTTTATGATCTGAATATTTATTTTTAAAAGGTCTTGTGTTTTATTACTTGGTTACCTTAAATTATAATTATTTAGCACCACTGAGTCTTCCACTCAGCGCGTTGATTTTTATCACGCGCAAGTTGTGAACGGTGGATGCTACCTGAAGATCGAAGGTGAAGCATCAGAGAGTAGTCTTTATTTTTGAGTAGGATATGTATAGAGATGTGGACTATGGCATGTATAGACTTATTATAAATAATATTGGAGTTGTAAATATTGAGATTATATTTAATGAAATCGGCGGCCGATTAGATATTAATTCTTGATTTTATGTGTGGTGTATGATTAATGATGTATATATATATTCTTGAAGTGAATGGATTATAATATTAATGAGAGAACTTAAGTAAAATGGATGAATATTTGGAAGTGTGTGTGTCACTCTGTATTGAATTGGAGGTTTGGGGTATGGAGAAATTATACTAAAAGTGTGCATATTTTCTTTGTGTGGCAAGTTAATTTTTAAGGAAAGTTCTTGCGAAATTTTATTTTATTTTTAAATTTTATTTTTCATAAAATTTTCTCTAAAATCTATATTTTATATTTTAATTACTTGCTTCACTAAGGATAAGGGCTTTGTGTCCCTTCACAAAACCTTACTCTATTAGAAGCTCTTTTTGTATAGGAGTTTTGACACCCAAACCTCAAGGAGGCCTTAAAATATAAAAGGGTCATACATATATATACATATATATATATATATATATATATATATATGTATGACCCTTTTATATATATATATATATATATAGGGGATAGATAGGAGAGGCTAAACAAAAGGCCAAAGAAAGGCAAAAGGGGGGGTCAAGGCAGTAGTCACCAGAGGGTTTCATTGAAACCCCCCTCTAAAATACCCTCAAGGCTCTTCCATAGGTCGATATTTCAGCACCGAATGTGACATCCGCCGTCTAATTCTCTGAGATTAGGCGGTGAGTGTTACAAGTGAAGCCGTGTGCATAAGTGAAAATGGAAAGACTTTTCATAATGATTTTTTTTTTTTAATGTTACCAACGATTTATTCCTCCAGCATAGACAAAAATTTCCGAATTAAATGGAGAATGTTTTATCCCTGGCAGGCCGGAGTTCAGTCGGCCACTGCTTAAAAATAAGCAACCCTAGAAAAGTCGGTCCAATATGATTATTTAAAAAAATCAATGACAGATGGAATTTGACTCTTTTTTCTTTGCCCCGAAAGGAGAAAAAGATGTTCAAATTTAGTTTCCATTCTTTCTCCCACGACACCACAGTCCACCCAACTCCATTATAGTCAATGTCATCGCTGAAGCTTGAAATCAGCTTATTAACCCCCTACTTAATTCCTATGCATACAGAGCTCTTTACCTAATGCAATTCTATATTTCTATAATACCTTTGCTAGTCCACTACTTTTCAAAGATTATACTTGCCCAAACTCATGAAAAATATAAATATTTTAAAAATTATTCATAATTTTTTTAAGTGTATGATTAGAAATTTTTAATGGTTTAGTTCATAAATGAGCGATCTAAACAAGTTAATTCTGTTTTTTTATTAATTATTTTTTAATTTAGATTGAAAACATAAATTCACTCTCAAATTTTATTATTTCAACCTTTCGTCGTCATGAATCTTTACTTTAACGCATTAAATTCTTTTAACTTATAAAATCATACATATTAAACACTTTTAAGTTGCATAATTATTTTATTGAATACTTCAACTTGAAAAATTAAATCAATACACTTATTAAAAAATATGAAAATTATTGTTTTAAAAATTATGCTAACTACACATCAAATCAATATTTTATATATAAAAATTAAAAGTTTTTAAAACTATTTTGATTGGTGTGGAAAGACGCATAATATTATTAAAATTTATAAATTCCAAGTGCGTGATAGATTGTTCACAAAATTCAGACGGTGAATTTATATATTTTAAAATAAATAAAATTGAAAAAATAGAGAAAAAGATCAGAGAACTTTTTCAATTGTGGCTGCTGATAAGTCCTTATATTTTGTACTCCATAATATTAAAATTAAATGAAGGCGGCTGCACCAATAGTACAAATAAAAATACTTATTTCGTGTATTTGCATTGGGGACTAGATTTCAATCTGCGCCAAGAAAAATTACTTTGAATTCTAAGCAATATGTACATATATTGCGTATACTAGAAAATTTTATAGACTAGTGTTTTGACTTGGGGATTGGAAAGGCGGCCAGCAATATTGACCATCTATCCTATCTCCAACCTCCAAATGTATACATGGAGCTGCTCTGATTAACTCCATACATTGTCCATTGGAGCTATAACAAAGCTCTAAAGCAATCAAATAATCTAATCTCTCCCTTTCAATGTCACTCGCTTATGGAAATACTTTCAAGCTTCTCTCCCTGCAGAAGAGGGAGACTAGGAGTCCCTCAGGTTTGTTTCATGAATAGACACGAACGCCATATATAGCTTTGTGATAGCTTTATGTTCTGAGATTTTTTTTTTAATTAATCTGTTTAGGAATTTATTTGCATCCCAAGACACCCTCGAAAAGAAGAGTCCAACAGTTGGATTTAGTAAGTAATTTTTAATTAATTTGTTTGATTTGCACGTTAGTATTTGCATGTTGATTAAATATCCAAAAAATAAAAAATAAAAAACATTGAATAATTGGTATGCCAATTATAGGGTGGGTTAGGGGATGGATCAATTACCCGAATCAAAGAAATGCTACACAAAGTGGATCTATCTGTTTCACCGTATGATACTGCATGGGTTGCTATGGTCCCTGCTGGAGATTCCCCGCGTTTCCCAGGATCCTTACAATGGATTTTAGAGAATCAAAATCCTGATGGCTCATGGGCTTCTCACTCAACCGATCCCTTGCTCATCAAAGACTCTCTGTCTTCCACATTAGCATGCATACTTGCTCTTCGAAGATGGGACGTCGGCCAAACACTCGTTGGCAAAGGTACGCCGATTCCATTTTATTATTAGACTATAGTTTTTTTGAAGGGTATTATTAGACTATAGTAATAGGAAATCTCCTTTCTTTTTTTATTTTTTCTCTCTTTTTTTGCTTTCATAATTGATAATCTCAATCCTCAACTCCTTTACTAGGCTTGGACTTTATAGGGTCCTATCAATGGGCCGCCACGGACAGGAATCAGCGTTCTCCAATTGGCTTCGATATCATATATCCTGGCATGATCGACCAAGCAAGGCGTATGGGCTTGACTCTTCCCATTAACCCGTCTTCCCTTGATGCAATGCTTAACAAGCGAGACTTGGAGGTTCAAAGGTGATTGTCGTTTGCGTTTTCCCTCGTTTTTTTTTTCTTATGTAGTATATAGTAAAAAATACAGTCCTTTCTCTTATATTAGAGTTTGCTAGCGTAGTATATAAATAATCAAATACACTATCATTGGTATGTCTAGTCTATCATTATAGTATATAATGTGACAGCCTACATTAATTATGTGCGCAATTGGACTGAAAATATTCGGTTGCTTCATAATTAGTGCCTTGACAAGTGGTTTGGAGGGAAAGAAGAAGTATCTTGCATATGTTGCGGAGGGTCTGCCTAAAGTTGATGACTGGAACAATATAATGAAGTATCAGAGAAACAATGGATCTTTGTTTAATTCCCCATCTACTACTGCTTCTGCTTTGCTTCACCTGAATGATGATAAATGCTTCACGTACTTGGACTCCCTTCTTAAAGCATACCAAGACGCAGGTATATATACATATGTGCGTGAATTAGTTGATTGGTCACTTGTTGTATTCATTTGCATACTTACATCTTATACTACTTTTGCAGTTCCAACCATCTATCCTTTAAATATATACACTCGCCTCTGTACCATTGATAATCTCGAAAGACTCGGAATTGATCAATATTTCAGATCCGAGATTGAAACAATTCTAGATGAAATCTACAGGTGAAATGCCTTGCATTTGCTATTCCATAAAAAAAAGAAAAGTTTGATATAGGTTTATCTGACTCCCTCTCTCCACGTATAATATGGTTGAATTTATATTGATAATTTTTGCGCTTGGAACAGATGCTGGCTTCAAGGAGATGATGAAATATTCTCAGACATTAATTGTCTTGCTATGGGATTTAGACTCCTAAGGATGAATGGATATAGAGTTTCCTCTGGTATGGACTAGAATGTTTTGTTTTGGCCAAAAACAGAGCTAGCACACTCTAGTTTTATGCACAAGTTAATGACACAAAATTTGGGGAAATATTGGTGCAGATGAATTAACAGGACTTGATGACCAACAGCAGTACTTGGATTCTGTCAGCGAACAATACAAAGATATAAACACAATTCTCGAGTTGTACAAAGCTTCCCAGATGGCAATACTCCCAAGTGAACCCATTTTGGAGAGAATAAATGCTTGGACAACCTCCTTTCTCAGACTGGCATTAGTAAATGGAGCTTGTGCCCAAACAAAATTGTACAAAGAGGTAACAATTTCATTAGTTGATATCAAAAGTCTGTTGCTACAACACGACATTTACTCCTGACGATGATACATTCATTTATGGGTCTTTTTTTCAGGTCGAGTATGCTCTTAAGTATCCTCATGCCAGTTTGGAACGGCTTGAGAACAGGAAAAGTATAGAGTTGCTTGAAGTAGACAACACCCGACTTCTCAAAACATCTTACAGGTCAATTCCTGCTGTTTTTTTTTTCTTCTAAAAGAATGGAAATATCTAGAGTCCGTTGACACTTTATACATATTCCAGTTGCTTTAACATGGACAACAAACATTTGCTGGAACTGTCACTAAAGGACTTTAATGCCTGCCAATACATACACCAAAAAGAATTGAAAATCTTGGAAAGGTAAATATAACAATTCATTTCTTTTAATAATTGAACGGTTTAATGGAGGAACATGTTGAATATTATACTTGATTGATTATGCTCTTCCATTGGAAATCAGATGGGTCAAAGAATACAAAATGGATGAGCTTAAGTTTGCAAGGCAGAAGATAGCCTATGGGTTTTTCGCTGCTGCTGCTGTCCTATTCTCTCCTGAGCATTCCGACGCCCGAATCGCATGGGCTAAATTCACTGTTCTTGTGACTCTCATCGATGATTTATTTGATGTCGGTGGCTCCGAAGAAGAGTTGCTAAACATGATTGCATTGGTCAAAAAGTAAGTAACAATTGCTTCCATTGTGTTCTTGATAATGGGAATATTTCAGTTAACAATTTTGTGTTGAACGGAAACAGGTGGGACAGACATTCAGAAGTAGGGTTCTGCTCCGAACAAATTGAGATAATTTTCTCTGCAGTTTATGATACAACCAATGAGTTTGCAGTGAAAGCGGGCATAGAGCAAGGAAGAAGCGTCAAAGATCATTTAATTGAGATAGTAAGCAGGAGAATATTTATTAGTTAGATTATATAAAAAATAATAAACCAGCATAAAGAATGAATTAGCTAACAATTTTGTTTTACAGTGGCTGATATTGCTGGATTGCATGTGGAGAGAGTTCCAATGGACAAGAGGGAAATCGATCCCCTCAGTGGATGACTATATGTCAAGTGCATATGTGAGCGTTGCCTTAGGGCCAGTTGTTCTGGTGCCTCTCTACTTTCTTGGGTGCAAATTGTCAGAGGAAGCAGTGAAGAGCGAGGAATACGACAAACTGTTTATGCATATGAGCGTTATTTCACGGCTCTTGAATGATCTCACAACAGTCAAGGTACTCTAGTTTGTTTTTATTTTTGTTTTTGCTTTTGTTTCTCTGTACAATTAAAATCAACGAACGTGTTAATTGCAGAGAGAAAGTGAACAAGGAAAACTGAACAGCTTGGCGTTGCGCGTGATTCATGGGGGAGGTAGCATCTCAGAGGAAGAGGCTATAAGAGAAACGAAGAGAGAAATTGAGAGTCATAGGAGAGAATTGCTGCGAATGGTAGTGCAGACTGAGGGAAGTGTGGTTCCCAAAATTTGCAAAGATTTGTTTTGGAAAACAAGCAAGATTGTTCACCTTTTTTACATGGGCAAAGATGGATACTCGTCGCCACATGAGATGATGAATGCTATAAATACTGTCATCCACAAACCGATACTGCTACCTCAATACTAGTTCCATTTCGTAAAAACTTCCACGTTCACATGAGATGAAGGTAGTGCAGTTGATTCTTCAAATTTTTTTTTAAATCAACATCTGGTTCCTATATGTACGGTTAAAGAAACACAGTTTCAATATTTGAAGCGGGAAGAGGATTGGGACAAGCGTGAGAGGATCGATGCTTGTTATTGGGTCAATATTTTCGCAACACTTAATTGCAAAGGCGAACGATGGATAGTAATTTTACTACACCAATTTATACTTATTCCATACCTATCTATAATTATTCTAAACCACTATAAATGAAGAGTTTAAGTCTTATTTTCATTATTTTTTGTATTTCATTACCTTCAATCCATTCTTGCATACAAATATCAAACGCTCCACCATAAATAAAGAAAACCAGAGTATAAAAAATTCTTTATACATAGCATCGAATGGTAAAAAAAAAAAAAAGAATTTAGGTTACTTTTATTCACATATCATCATATATTATATGATGGAGAAAAAGAGAGAAAAATAGCAGATTTTTGGGCACGTGCACACTTAAGTGTTAATCCACGTGTAGATAGAAAAGGATTAAAAGCGTGAATCTAACGCTCCCCCGTTCGTCTATAATACTAAGTAAAATGGAGTTAATCAGAAAATTAGAATAACTTTTGAGCTCTTATTTAATTAATTAATTTGTGCCGAAATTGAAATTAAAATTTGCAATTGTTCCCTGGGAATTATTCTTTGCTTTGCTTTCCTTTCCTTTGCTTGGCTTGCTCGCCCCTCTAATCCATTATTCTCATTCTCTCCACTAAGGGCTTCACTTCTGTTTCACTCTCACCGCTGCTTTCAACTGAAACCAGGTATTCTTTCTTTTTAGCTACTTTACATGCGTCATGCTTTTTGTGTATGGCATGGATCTTCTCGTCCGAACTCTTTTATTTTCGGATGTGGGTTTTCCTACGAATTGTCATGCCATCCTATTTCAGGTAGTTTTTCTATTGTCTTGCGGAGTTCTTCTTCTTTAACGATTCTCTTTGGGGTTTTAACTCTATGTACTCCCTGGAGCTGTATTCTACTCGTATTTGTTTTAATTTCTTTATACGCCAACCGTAATTAGAGCTACCAATATGTTCACTTTAACCGCAACTGTGAGCAGCAGGCAGCTCTTTCTACTAGTCTAATTTTTTTTTTTTTGTGAGTTCTGCAATTTTTTAGTTGGGACTCTTTTTTTTATGTTGGAAGAAGTAATTTTTGCTTCAAATTGCAAACTGCCTATTATGCTTAAGATTATGAAGCTCAACTTTCACCAAATTCAAGCGCGAAGCACTCTATGTTGAAACACTATCTCTAGCAGCGTGGCCCAGGTTGTGGACTAAAGCAGGCTTTCGAGCCAGATGCTTGGTTAATACTTTCCGGCAGAGGGAAAACCTGCATTTTCTTTCTTTCATCCGTAGATGTTGGAGATTGTCTTTCTGAATGAAATAGTTTTTCTAGATCAGGTTGATAGCCGAAAGGGTGTACTTTTACTCAAGAAGACATCTGCTTATATGCTCATAGTTTTTGTTTCCTTAATGAACCGTGTTTGCTCTTCGTTGATACTGCATTTGTACTGAAAATTGTACTTACCTCATGTTCCTTGATTTTTCTTCTAATATCATGCTCGGTGTTTGTCATCATGCACCTTACTTCATACAATTGGGTGAATTTCTTTCTATACCTCCATGCATATTTACTTTTCATTAAGGACTATTTTTGACATGGTAGGTGCCAATTTCCTAGGCTACATATAGATGCAGTTTTTTTTAGATTGTTAATCAAGTGAAAGTAAGTACATAGCCATGCAAAGGGATCACAGCACTAGTGCCCCATCAACACCCAGGCTTCGGCACCGCAGGCGCTCCAACGAGGTCGGTTACTCTATTTCAATATGTTGTTTTTTGTTTTCTTTTCATTTATTTTTAACATCTTCTACAAATTGGTTCTGTAGAAGTATATATTTCCTAGAAAGTATCCATTTTATGCAGTATATGCTATTGAAGGAAAACCAGTACTGAATTTTTGCTTTGCCCTTGTGACTTATTTTTGTGTATAATAATCATTTTAGTCTCTTCAATGAATTCAATATCACTATCAGTTGGGCCCTATTTTCATCTGACATACTTGTTTGGATAATAAATGGAAGATTGTAAACGTCTTTATCTTTTTTGTTTTGGAGAAGATATTTTGCTTTCTTTAAAATTGTGGATGAAAGTTCATATTTAGTTTTATCTTTCACCTGAATTTCAGGTTATTCCAGAGGCTAGTAAGGAAAATGGAGGCCATTTACTGCTTCATGATCGAAACAAATACAAGTCAATGTGGATCCGTGCATACTCGACCATTTGGATGATTGGGGGCTTTGCTTTGATTGTGTACATGGGTCATCTCTATATCACAGCAATGGTGGTTGTCATTCAAATATTTATGGCCAAAGAACTATTCAATTTACTTAGGAAAGCCCATGAAGATAGGCACCTCCCAGGTTTTAGACTTCTAAATTGGTAAGGATGGCATATCATCTTATCCTTGTTAGATTATACGTATAAAGGGATCAAGGTGATTTGAGACGTAAAAAATTTGAAATTTTTTTTTGAGTGCCTGAACTTTTCTTTTTGTGCTATTAAGTTTCTGAACATCCACACAAAATGCAATGAAGTGGTTTTGTATTTTTTTTCCAGTATCCTCAAGTGCCAGGATGGTTGAAGTAACAGAAATTTTGGCTTCACTTGCTATGCAGGCAAACACATGAATTATTTTATTTTCATTTTTCTTAAAAAAAAATATCAGGTATCCCTCCCATAGATAACAACATTTTTTTGCTATTGCTGATTTCTAAGATTTTGAGCATGCATATTCTGAGAACTTTTTCTTATTAAAATAGTTCATGTGTCTGCTGACAAAGCAAGTAAAACCACTTTCATATTATTTTAATCCATTCTCACACATTTGGTCATTAAAAGGTACAGAGGCCCTTAATTGTAAAATCTATTGTCATGCAAGCACTCAATTACACAGAAAAAATTCTTGGCATTCAAAGTATTATTGTCATTATAAATATGTGTCTTTTCTCAGGCACTTCTTCTTCACTGCAATGCTATTTGTCTATGGCCGCATTCTCAGTCAACGGCTAGTCAATACTGTAACTTCAGACAAATTCTTGTATCAGCTCGTGAGCAGCCTCATCAAGTATCATATGGCTATTTGTTATTTCTTGTATATTGCAGGTTAGTTATATTCTACATAAGGTGCCATTGAAATTTATTTCAAGGATTTCCCATTGCCTTTTAGAGTGGGTTGTTTTGACATGCATTCATGATGTATTGCTTCTGATATGGGTTCTGATTTGTAATATTGGCTTAGGTTTTATGTGGTTCATTC
This sequence comes from Jatropha multifida, assembly GCA_948099535.1. Taxonomy (NCBI): domain Eukaryota; kingdom Viridiplantae; phylum Streptophyta; class Magnoliopsida; order Malpighiales; family Euphorbiaceae; genus Jatropha; species Jatropha multifida. The sequence continues at coordinate 8,848 of CANUEX010025813.1, read as the reverse complement.
TCACGCTAAAGAAGAAGATGTACAAGTATCAATTTGGCCAGTATGCATGGACGCACATGATTCTTATTGTGGTGTTTACTCAATCCTCTTTCACTGTGGCGAATATTTTTGAAGGAATTTTCTGGTAACTCAAAATTCTTACTGAAACATATATGTTGACATGCTTTTATTTATACACTATTGTTTCTCTGATCTGGGATTGTGTGTAACGTCTGTTCCCAATTTTGACGGTGTCAAGCTTTCCTCAGGCAGGTGGGGCTTTCTTCATTTTCTGCTAGTTTCATTTTCTGATATGATATGCCAAGTGCATTAGACCCTATTTTTTTATGATACTTATAAGACATTTTTGTCCTCTCTACGGAAATGTTTGGTCAAATGGTTTTGCTGGTGCACTCATTTGTCCTATTTGCAACTCGATTATCATATGTGCTTGGAAGTTTTGTTTATTGAGTGCCAAGTAGAATGAAATCTGTTCCTAGTTGCCTTTTTCAAAGCTTCATTAGAAATACTTTTGTCATCCGAGTATTACAGGGGATAAGGATTATCATGTACATCTGTAAGTTAAATCTCACACAAATTTCTACCTCTTCAAGTGCAACTGCCACTCCCATACCAGTTTGTCCTCTGCGACAGCAGCTCGTCATAACTTTGCTTTTTCATTACCTTGCCTGGAAAAATATTTTATTTCATTACTAAAAAACTAATATCTTATGGGAAACATTTATCTTTACCTGAAGATTTATTCCTATGTTATTGGTCCCATCTCATCCTTTCATGTATATCTATAAGTTCAGTAACAAGCTTTATATATATGCAACGAATCTATGGATATGAGTTTGTTCTATTGTTGCCTATAGGCTACATGATCAGTTCAATCTGTCTTCTGTTATCTTAATCATAAACTAGACTTCAAACATGAATAGCTCATCGGTGTTGGTACTCATATACATATATCTTTTCACCTTGCTATGTAGGTTTCTTCTTCCAGCCACACTAATTGTCATCAACGACATTTTTGCTTATATCTTCGGTTTTTTCTTTGGAAAAACTCCTTTGATCAAGTTATCACCAAAGAAAACGTGGGAGGGATTCATTGGAGCATCTGTGACAACTATGATATCTGCATTTGTGGTGAGCATGCACTTTGCTCCTTTTCCTGGCAATTCTAGAAGATCTTTTTATTTGATGTGTATTGTAATTGGTTTCATTTACCAATTATCTAATCATTATTCTTGCTGTATCAATCTTGTGCTTGATGCAAATTTGAACTATAAGGCTTAACTTTGCAACTATAATGGTCACAAAGAACTATAATGTTATTATGAGTATATTTCTATGAAGTCTCAACTTCTGTTCAGTTGTGTGTCCTCTATAGGAAATTTGTTGCCATGTCTAGATCTATACAATAATGCAGTTAACCATGAATGGGGGAGTTAAACCACTGTTTCAGGCTCATATTGTTAGGATTCATCATGAGTTCTCCATTATTTTCATTAGTTCCTGTTGCTCTCATAATAGCATATTTGTTGTGACATTTTTATGACAGACAGCTACTTTCATGTCAATTACATCAAATGACTGATGCTTTCACATTTGACTTGAGACTTGATGAGAGGATTCTCCAAATGTTGAACTAATTTGTTCTCAGTTATGTAGTTCATGAATGTCAAGTGGTATAATGTTTAACCAACCTTGTGCTTGTTTATGTAGCTTGCAAATATCATGGGGCGCTTTCAGTGGCTAACATGTCCAAGGAAGGTAATTTCTCCCACCACACATTAGTCATTATTGCTTAGCATGCATGCTGGTTAATTATGTGGGGGACCCATGGTCATGCAGGATTTATCAACTGGTTGGCTTCAATGTGATCCTGGGCCTTTATTTAAGCCGGAGTATTTCACTTTACCAGAATGGATTCCTGAATGGGTGAGTAAGCTCATGTTCAATTGGATTTGAATATCTGCACTGATTTTACAATTTGTTAAGAACAAAATGAGAATTGTTCGCTTTGTATAATCTGAATGCATGACATTCAACAAGCTTACGGTCCATGCTTTTCATATCTTGTTTTTATGTTGTCACTATATAAACAGCTTTCCTTACACTGTATCAACTGTCGTTGGTATGGTTTACCATGTTTCATTTTCACTTGATATCCATCAACACACTAAATATGATTGGATATCCTCGCTGCCTGCAATTTTAGCAATGATTTGTAGCGGTTCTTTGAGTTAGGTTGTGCTTTTGCATGTTGCCAAGTGCTGCCTTGGAATACACACTATTAACGTTATCCAGCATCTACTTATTCTTGAAACTAATTGTATTAAGGTAATTGTCAAGGTAAATCTAAGTTGACACAAAATTTCATAATCATCTGATTTGTTCCTTTTTTTTTTTTTTGAAGAAAAATACGAGAATCCTGTTTAGATATGGTGATGGATGTATGGTAGGTAACTGTGTTGAACTTAAGCCTTAAATAAGAATCCAAGTAACATTTTGTTATGAGCTACATTTTTTTGTTTTCTTGTTACTATGAACCAAAAAATAATAATAATAATTAATGTAATTTTCTTATCCTCTTTTCTTTGTGTTGAATTTTTATTCTGTATAATCAGTGTATCTTGGTTAAGTTGTAACTTTCAGAGACTCGAATCATTTCTTAATTACCAATATTAATGCTACATTAGTTGGTCTCGTGCAGTTTCCATGGAAAGACATCTCCATTCTTCCTGTTCAGTGGCATGCCATGTGCCTTGGTCTGTTTGCCTCAATAATAGCACCTTTTGGAGGCTTTTTTGCAAGTGGTTTTAAAAGAGCTTTTAAAGTCAAGGTGCTCTCTTGTACTCTCAGCATTTTCAGAAGGAAACAATAGGGAGAGGAATGGGGAGTGATATTGATGTGTATGACATGCTCTCTAAAGTGTTGGATGTCATCTGCTAACTTGTTTTCACCTTTGCAACAGGATTTCGGTGACAGTATTCCTGGCCATGGTGGAATTACAGATAGAATGGATTGTCAGGTAAGCTGTACTCTATTTATTTGATGTGATTTGCTCAGGATCTATTTATCTCCACTTTGGAGCATTTGCTTCCTTTTAGTTGGCTGCACTCTATTCATTTGCTGCTATTCCAATTTGAGCCATTTGAATTCAAGGCATTTTATTCATTTCTTAAAGCAGGATTTGAAAATAAAACATGTAAATGAGCAAATGGATGCTTCAAATGCAGCCTTTACATCTAATTTATGTTGCAACCATTCTTGTATTGTTCTCTGATTGATTTGATCACTCTCCGTAGATGGTGATGGCTGTGTTTGCATACATCTATCATCAATCATTCGTCGTGCCTCAAAGTATCTCAGTTGAGATGATACTAGATCAGGTAAAACTAATCAATTTCCATATATGATTATGTATTCCATCTTAGGTCATATTAAAGAGTAAATGACTCCAGTAGTTGATTGTGCGGTTTTGTAGATCTTGACGAACCTTACTTTTGAGGAGCAGCATGCTTTGTACACAAAGCTTGGTGAAATCATTCAGGAGAGGCTGGTTGGACGCTCTTAGCCCACATCCATAATGTTCTTACTCTGCGCAGCATGTGATACATGGTAGCCAAGCAGTGAGAAATGTTTGTATATGTTTGACTTTCCTATTTCAGATTCAAAATCTCTAAGTGGAGGCATTCTTTAGCGTGCGCACTATGTACAGCATTAGCAGGATATGCATAAACTGTCAACGGCATCTATTGTTGATTCTCTTCTTAAAATTGTAATACAATGGAAGAATTAGAGGTGGTACCAGGCAACTGAAGCTATTTCCAAAGCCAGATTAAAAGCTAATAACAGTATCAAGGCAGCACCATTATTGAGAAACCTAGAGAAATGAGTTGATTCAAGCTAGGTAAAGAGTGATCTGTATGTTACTTGTAATTCCAGAATCAAGCTGGCCGAAGAAACTGGAAGTTCTCAATCAGTTGGAAACGTTTAAGATTTATCAATGAGTAGGTTTTGTTGGTTTTTCACTAGAATTAGGAACTCGATGCATTTTCAGTGAATATGGAACATTTCGAGTTGCACTACATGGTGACCATTGTCAGAAAATGGTTTTTTTTTTTTTAAATTGATCCGCAAAGTGGAGCCAATATCACATTTAAATTTCATTGCTAAAAAAGGGATGGCGCCATAAACAAGTTCTTAACAGAAATCAATATCCCATTCCTATGTAAATCCTCGAGCACAAGGGTGCAATTCATGAACCCTGGGCAAAGTCATACAACCCCTGGCAACCTCCTAAGAGAAAAACCAAATGGCATAAGCAAAATTCATGGTCTTTCTAAGGAGTTCAATGGGAAATTTTATCGTGGTGTTTTCCCATGATGAAGAACAAAACTACCCAAAAACAAAACATCTAATCTGATTATTCAACAGAGCATATAAGATATAGTACATGTTCAACTTTTACAATGAAAACCTTGACGTCACATTTCGCTCAAGATCCATCCAGATGAACAAAAAATTGACAGATTGTTTTCCTTAGCTTCCAGAACTTCTCACACACGTCCAATTAGAAGCACAAACTATATGGAAAGGTTTTCTGGAGTAAGGGTGCGTATTAACACCCCATCTTCCACAAAATCAAGTTCCTCACCTCTTTTTCATAATCTCATTTTCTTTCATTGAGTCTTTTTTGATTTCTCAATCTTCACATATGGAAGAACACCCCCAAAACAGACAACCTTTGGTGCCCATCCTCGTTGATGCGCACGGCAAAACATCAAGAGTGTGTTTGCAAAATAGGAATTAAAACCCATAAAGACATGCCACAAAGCATGTCCCTGCGGATTGATGGGCCAATTTGATATCTTCTTGCAAAAGATCCGATCGAAAAGCCAACATAAGCTACCAATGAAAAGGGTAGCCACATACAGTTTTGCAAGTCGCTTGGCAGAGGCATCTTCTGTATGAATGTAATATTTATACATTCGAGGGATGCAAAGAAGGCAGAGGATGACAAAATGCACCTTGAAGCCCATTCCAAATTGCACCACTGAATGAACCATAGCAAAAACAGCACCATAAAGGAAGAGGAATGTAGGCATTGTACTACGATAGTGCCAGTCTGGTGAATAGAGGATGTACAGATACAGTAGCATCTCCCATACCATGGGGGTCTCATCGCTTTGCTGTTGCCTGGCAATGAGTTCCAACCACCATTAGCATGGGTCAATCAAAACAACTAAAAAAAAGATATTAAGAGAGATCGATATTTGTGGAACTGACAGTTATTTATTTTCACGTCAAGCTGTTTTGGGCTGGCATAACAAAGAATGAGAGTGCACTTAATTTGTTAAGGTGCACAAGAAGGTTGTGTCAATTACATAAGTACATATCAACGCAGAGACATGTGCATGAACATACTTGCAGTAAATCGACTTTTACCAACATTCTGCAGATTACACAGCATTTTCTTTTTTCAAAGTCCTTTGCTTTTTTGTCTAGTTCATATTTACTACTCTACAGATTCCTTAAAATTAATCACTGATGAAACCAAATATTTCTGCATCTACAGACAGAAAACAATTGGAAAGATCCTTCACAAGATGAAAATCAAGCAACAAACAAAATGAAACTGGCAAGCATCACAAAATATGATGATAACAAAAGCTTGATTACAGGGCATAACTAAAAATACAACAAAGAATTTCTATATATAAAAAAAGTACAACTGTTTTGAAACTACTTTCATAGAATAACAGGTTTTATTTATATTATCCCCGAAAAATACGCTTATTGTAATTCTTGCACAATATTAAAAAAGGACAGTACATGATAGTTCAGTAACATACAAGATCATCCAGTGAGAGAGTGAAACTTACACACGTTGCAACGTGGCATGGAAAAACATGCTTCCAATTGCAAGTATCATATTAGATATGTGAAGAACACTAAATCTCTTCTCAAACTGTTGCCTTAATGCATTTATGAGGCCAATGAGAGCCAAAAGTATGCATGGTATGTTGGATATGGTGTTGTAAAATTCTGCAATATAAGAAGAATTAGCATAGTTCTTCTCACAACACTCAGTAGTGGATGTAACAGGACCCCAGAAGCTTGATATCCCATCAGCCATTCTATTAGATGAATGTTCAAGCTTTGAATATATTCAACCAAACCTTGGTTTTTGTTAGGATGTTGCAGGGTTTCATGAACCAGTAAAACATGAAGAACCTGGAAAGACAAGTACATGTTTTAAGAATCCAAAATCTATCAGACAAAGCAACATTAAAGAGGGAATTCTTTTTTTTTTTTTGGCGTGACAATGGACAAATTGCACAAGAAATATTTATTACCCTCCTTTGCATAAGAGAGGTGAAAATCGAGACATTAGAAAAAGCATGCCATAGTGACTTGTGAGCGTATCTATTAAAAGAGTCAATATTTTCCCTAAATCTGAATTTCTTAAGGGACTTATTTTAGGTTGACCTGTGAGGAGCACGTCCTTCCTAGCGGTACTGACATGGGAAATACAGCAGCAAGTATAAGTAAGTGCAGTGTATCAACCTAAAACATCAGAGGATCAAAGGTTAGGTGTGGACAGATGTTTGTCCAGCAGAAGTTGAGTTTAAATGAAATCAACAAGAATGGGGATAATGCAAGGATCTAATAAAACTTCATAAGCTTTTCATTCAAGGCAAGTCAAACTCCATAGAAATGCAATCAACAGGGAATGGGGATAATGAAAGACGCAAACTATTATTTGGCCTGTAAACTTGTATCCTTAAAAATAAGGAACAAAGCATTAAAAAAAGTATATGTCAAAGTAAAGCCCGTACAAGTAACTATTAGTAAAAGTAAGTTAGCAAAAGGGAAAACATATATTAGCCCTTTAGCAGGAAACGAAAACACACTAGCGTATCGGCCAAATCACAAATCAAAACACAATCAAACATCACGAAAACGGCTACCACAAATTGAATAAACATAAAATACTCCTTCGCTTTAGCTTTAGGCCCGCAATAATAAGAATAATAATCAACATTGTTTAAACGCAATCACTAATCTAGAGTCGCGTATCCTCCAAATAAAATGAAAATTGAATAACCAGACCATTAATCACTAAAAATTTGCTACCAAGATCCAATCTGAAACGTTTTCATTTCCCGGAATTCAAACACCAATCCCCCTATAATATTTAGAATAAGTTAAGAACAACCGCTGTCTAAGGGAACAGAGAAGCCACATTTTTTTACCATATAAAAACATGATATAAATAAAAAAACCTTTGTTTAATGTAAAGAAGCCATTGGTGCGCTCCGTTCCGCTGGCTTAACAGCTTCTGAAAGCTATCAATCTCACCGGCACGGGAGGGCAAGACGACGAGAATCTCTTTTCGGCATTTCGAGGCAGAAATAGACCACTTCCGTGTTTTAGCATTATTTTTATAAAACTGGGTATTTTTGACTTTTCAGACCGAAGATCTACCGTCTACGTGCGCAGCGGCGATAGTCGAGAGAAGTTCCGCGAATGTGCTTCCGAACAGGTAGTATAGGAAACGTCATCCACACTGTATAATGGGCTGAGCCCAATCGTTTTAAAATTCTTTTCTAAATGGGTTCAGCCCTTTTATCGGTTGTGTTCAACTACCAACAAAGCCCTTTAATAGAGAACTTCGGCCCATAGAAACAGTGCCAAAATGCACACTTCCCTCGAGTGCATCTAGCCTAAATATCAGTCTCATGCAACTAGCTGCCTATATGGACGTTAATCAAATTTCCGACGTTACTGTGGTTTGTCCTATTAATATTTTTCAAAACGAGATTTATTTCACAAAAAAAAGAAGAAGAAAAAAAAGCACTCTATGGGAAGAAAATTGGATTCAGTGTATTTAGACACTAGACAAGCAAATAAGGTACATTGAATCTGGTCATCAGAGAGGCACTCACTGCGCCAATTCTCCATATACAGATAGACACATGGGATAGCTGTCGTGGAATTTTACCTTGTGTCAATCTTGTGGAAACTAAAGTGTATAGGATTCAATAAAAGGTTTGACAAAATTTTGACTCTACAATTGAATGTGCGAATTATTAAAAAAAATTTACAATCTGTTAAATTATTTTACTCAATAAATCATATCAAACATAAACCTCCATTAAATTCAATTGAAGAAAAAAACAAAGAAAGGTAATAATTCCGTGAGATATTCCAATCAAATTCACTTAATTATATTAAAATTATTGGTTCAAACACTCATTTGTAAACTTTTTCTATTCGGACATCAAATTAAAAAAAAATTTAGGTACCACAAATGTAATTAATTGTTCTATTATGTCCAAAATTCTAAATATAATATGTATCAAAATAAATATTTCTTCCTTTTCTTAAGGATATATACATATAGTGTACTGACTTATCGGGTTAATAAAGCAGTGATCGAGCCAATTGAAATGCCAGTTCAATTTAATTAAAGTCTAATTTCGTAATAATAAAAAAATCAATATTAAGCAATCCTATTGCATATTGAACCTGGACTTCATAGTTACCCATATTCATCCAGATGCATCCTAACCAAGATAGCGTACGTGACTCATCTGGCTGTCACTATCTTACCTGGCTTATATATAGCTTTTACAGATTAAGCCATAATTTCGCCATAATTTTGTCATCTTCCTTAATCCTCTTCAGAATATCGACATCCTCTCCGTTTATATGTACACGTAAAGCAGAAACTGCACCACCTTTTAACTCTCTTCGATCAAATTAGAGACAAAGAAAACCATGTCAAAGATCCCTTTCCGGTTCCAGAAGATGGGTGCTGCTTTCAGCGAGGTCGCGAGGATGAGGCTTT
>CANUEX010025800.1:0-49609 GCA_948099535.1 Jatropha multifida | reverse complement strand
GTCGAATATATTTGGAGCATTAGTTTTCTTTCCTTTGAGATTATTTAAAGGATTATGTAAATGTATAAGATAGAATTATTTAGAATTCTTTGTAGTAATACAGTAGTAAAAAAAAATCCGCAGTTATGTTAAGATTTATGAATGTAATAATAATAATGATAAGTATATGTAAGACTTTATGGGAATGATTAAGTTGAATAAAATAAGGCCCTGTGATAGTTTGAGTCATTAAAAATATAAAGGGCCAACTTGTAGAATATTTTCATGTAATTATAGTGTTGAAATCAGAGATTAGGCTTACTACGGGCCTCGGGGGCCTTAAGCTTATCCAGGTCCTAGTGCCAGTCCGGCCCACGATTTCGGGTCGTGACAATAACACAATTAAATTTTTAACTAATAAAATTTTTGAGCTACTTTCTCTAATAATGCAATTAATAATATTATTTCAACTTTTTTCAGGATTTTTTCTTAATGAATGTTTTGTATTATGTCAATTTTCTTTTATATTTAGGTTGACACAAAAATAGTATGTTAAACTATTTATTTATCTAAACTCTCTAACGTTAAATGAATTATAAATTTCTAATCACATTGAAATTTAATTAATACATACAATAATTATATTAAGATTTTTTTAAAAAAATAATTATATCAAGATTTAAAAATGCAAAAGTAAATTCATAATTTTTTTTTATTCCTTACAATCCGCATAATGCGGGTATGTGATTAATTTATTTATAAAATAAATTCATAATTGGAGATTTCATTTGTTAGTTGTTACTTGTCAATAAGAGCAATAAGCATAATAAAACAAAATAAATCAAAGTATTCAACACAGATTTTCCATAAATACTGGGTTTTCGAGGATTTTGCCTTTCTGAATAGAACAAACATGATAAAATTGCTAGAATATTTTGCAAGAAATTGAAAGTTGAGACTGACCTCTGATGAGATCCAAAGCCTTCACTGATGAGTTGTCCTCTTGGGGAACATGCCCTTTTCATAAATTGCTAAGCATGTTTCTATTTCTACTGTTTCCACTGTAAATCAATTCACCTAAAGACACTAGCTTACTGGTTTTGCTAATTATTATTTTGCCTTGAAATTATAGAGTTGTCAATGTTTTTAAGGTTGTCAAGGTTAATCTCCGAGTTTGCACTTTGTCTTTATGGAGCTTCCACTTATTCCATCACTCTCAGCTCCATTAATTTCAATCCTGAGGGACTCTTTTTTTACATTTTTTTTGTAGTTTATGAAAAATTACACTAGATATTTTTGCGAAGAAGAAAACAAGATGTGTTGCAATTCTTGAAACTTCGGTCCAGCCATTATGGTTGAACCACGTGGCCAAATCTAATCGTGAAAGGATAAAACCAATTATTTCTTCTTTATGCCTCAGAAAAGCTCATAACCAGAGAGGATTTTGCATTTCAAAGAAGAAACTTAATAGAGAAAACTCCACCATAATAATTCAACAAAAAGCTCCAGTTAGAACATGTCTATAGCATCATCGCAACAAACCTTCCTTACCAACGCCCTGACTTCACTAATTCAAAAGCCCAAAACAAAGCTACCAATTATTGATTGTGTCTCCACCATCTCATGTAGGCAATTACAAGATGACCACAATGATTCTTGCAGGTAATTTTGTTGTTAATCAACTTAATTTTTTGGATTCTTTAATGGGATTGCTTTGTTTTGTTCTTGTCTTTCTTGGGATTATGGGATTGTTTATTTATTACTAAAGATTGTGTTTTGGGCACTGACTGAATTTTGCAGGAGAAGAAATGAGAATCAATTGGCAAAGTTAGCAATAGTGACATTGGCTGCTGGTGTCCTTACACTTGGTTCTGTTGGTGATGCATCAGCTGCCAAATCTGGTGGTAGAGTTGGTGGTCAAGCTTTCAGGTCATCAACTCCTAGGTCATCCCCTAGAATTAATAATAATAACTCGAGGTATACATAGAAAATATTTTGAATTGCACTATTTTGGTGATCCATTTTTGGAATTCTTTTTAGGTGCAAAGTATTATTGCATTGATATTCTTTCATCTATTGTTACTTGTCTGGTACAAATGAACTTGGGGAGAAAAAATTTATTCGTTATAGAATTCTGCTTACTTATGTTAACTCATTATGCATGTTAAGTTTCATAATAGTGAAATGAACTTCTTTTCTTATTTTCTTTATTAGAACAAAGTGAAATGAACTAATGAGCTGATGAACTACGTTCTGACCAACTAATGAATTTCATAAAATTTTATACACTTTATTTTTATACCTCGATTATCATCGGTGAGATTGCATGCATTTCGAAATCTCAGACTCTTTTTATCTCTAATCGTTAGGTTTGAGTTACTTAATAATTGTTATAATTCAAATTGAATGGAGGACTTCACATTGTTGCCAATTGCATTTGGATTTATGAATTTGTTTATTAATTTAAAGTAGAGATTTGTGATTAGATTGAGATAGCAAGGGCCTAAACGTATCTGTATTCTGTGACAAATACATAGAAAGTTCAGCCAAGACTTTGTTTTAGTTTTGTTTGGATTACTATGATGAGGAAAAACTCTCCTTTCCTTGCTATTCAAGTTATTCCTTTTTGGATTATAACTTTCTGTTAAGCAGTTTACCATGTTTTTTTTTTCTGTCTGAGTGAACTTACCATGTATTTGCATTGCTCATTAATGATGTAATTTGGTCATTTTCTCTTGCTAGGACCAACATCTACGTCAATCCACCAATAGCTCCACCTTTAGTTGGTGGTTATGGGTATGGTTTTGGTGTGCCATTCTATGGTGGTTGGGGCTGGTCGCCATTTTCGTTCTTTGCACCGGGTCCTAGCGTTGCTATTGGCATTGGAGGCGGCTTTGATACTTTGGTACTCTTCATGGTTATTGGTGCTATTACCGCGGTGATCAGGAAATTCATTGGATCAAGAGATGAAGATGAGTACCAGTAATGGGAAAAAACTAAGTTTTCTTTATATTATCAAACAGTAGGTGTAAAATGTTTTTCATGTGACCATAACACATTCTAAGCTGGTCATTGTTGTAATTCAGAATATTATTGTGACATATACCATGTAATGTAAGTATGATAATATAGAAACAAAATTTGAACAGTTCTGCTAGTTATATCAGTCAAAGTTGTGTTTATGAGAAGTGATATTTTTTGCAGATAAACTTGAAAAGAGTAAATTTTTTTCTGAAACAGAGCCATAGAGACTCATAAGAAGATGATGTTTTATTTCATTCCACTATATCCCATCGCATTCCTGAACCGGTGAGGTTTTATTTTAGAACAAAGGGCCATAGAGACTCAAAAGAAGATGAAAAAGGGAAAATAAAAGAAATAAATTAGTGAATTCAATTGTCTGAGCCTCATCCTGTATCCTAAATTCTGGGACAAAATAGTTTGAACCTCTAAATGAAGTTATGAACTTGATAATGATAATTTTTTATAGTTATAGTGCAAGAAAGAATGATTTATATTTGGACCCAGATCAAGAATTTCCCGTCAGTATGATTGCAGTCAGAATGGTTAATGGTTCTTTATCGCCTTCCTTCTCTCTGGTTCGCTTGTGCATTCCTATCCAATCTGACATTTCCCTCTTTGAAGAGAGAATTTCTCATGTATCTACGAAGAGATCGTAATTTCTTATGTATTTAGAAAAGTCAATTTTAATGCAGATTGACTTGCAAATTTTGTTTCTACTACTTGTTTGGGTATTCATATTCTCAATCGGTCTCCGAATGATGGTGTGGTGTCCTCCCTTGGCTGGCACATGATGTTGCAGACATTTCTATTCTAGATGGTGTAGTTCTTAGCTTACCTTCATATCCTTATGTACCAAAAAAACCATGATCTGAAATTTTGTGAAATCTCAAAAAATAACCTAGATCTCATAACTTTTTGAGTTGAATGATATAGGCTTATTTTCCATCATTACTGGGCACAAAGCCTATGATCAACATCAATTTTCCAAATTAGGGCAGCCTTCCCTTGCCACAACTCGGACCCATGACCTTACAATCTCAAAGGTGCAACATTATCATCGACCCACAGAACACCTAAGTTACATTCATTTTATAGACCTTACTATTTTCTCATAACTGCCATCCCTTAAAGAGTATAATCACAAAGGCAGATCCTTTCAAGAAATTAATTATTTCCCAGGTTCATAGTTATACATAATCAAAATTTTAACAGAAACTAGATATGGATACTCTAACATAACATGCTAACATTCTATTTTCCCTTCACAGTAAAATTATGGCTCTAACCATTCCTTTATCAATCAATCAGCTGTACAGCTGCAATGATAGGTATCTTATCTCTCAATTTTTGCGTCAAAGCAACACGGACTGTCATTACCCCAGCTGCAGGACCGCTAAGCCGAACCTTGACAACATAATCATCAATTTGAACAAGTTCAAGTATTCCACCTCCTGTCCCAGAGAGGTATGGTCTAATCTCAGAAAGAACCTGAAAGTAACCAATTTGGGCTCTTCAATTGGAGTTCCATATATCTTCCAGCATACGTACATAAATAGGTCATAATCAATTTGGAATCAACACCAACATTAGTTTCACAGTCAGAGTTTCTAATAACTCATAAGAAATGAAGAAAATGGTAAGGCTGATGTTGAAAAAACAAAATGCAATTGATAATTTCATTCTACTTGTTAATTTCGTACTACAATTTATTCATTCAAGTAGTCCATCACAAAAATGCTTGCCTTTTGCAGTCTGCTATTCTATCAAATGTTTCAAAAATAGCAAAGCTACCAGATGTTAAGTTCAGAAACCAAAGTGCATTAGGATCCATTTAGATAGATGGTCATTTGAAATGAAAATATATTTTGATTCAACTTTCAAGCGTAGATTCATAAAAAATACACATAATGTCAAATTCAAGAACCCAATCATTTGAAATAATAGTTTTTCTATTTTCTGCTCCTCGTAATTGAATTTTAATTTTTTTTATTAATTTTATGACAAATAAATTTTCTCTATTTATACATAGCCTATAATGAATTTGTTATTCATAAGCTAAATTCCTGGTTCAGCCACTGGCAATATCAGGGAGTAAAGTGGAGATTTAAAATTTTCACATATTCTGAAGAAAATATCAAAACTTCAGATGCATTAGTCTGCTATAAGCACCACAAACCAAATGATTCTGTGGTTATTCTTGTTGAACGTGTTCTCTAATCTCTACATCATAACTCATAATGCAAGACCTTAATCATTCTAAAAATCCCAGTTGCATTTAGTAACAAGATAACTATAAACATGAAGCAGAAGAATTTTCAACATATGCAATGACAAAAGACTAAAAGAAAACCAAAACTACTTCAACCTTTTCGACATTTTCCTCATTTAGCTCCAGTCCTGTCTCAGTGTCCGTTATCTGCTCCACAGCCATGATTTCTGGTATTTTATCCCGCAAGCGAGTTTCAATTCCCATTTTTAGTGTCATTGTAGAACTTGGACACGATCCACAAGCTCCTTGCAGCTTTAATACTACTACAAGGCCATCTATCTCATGTAAAACCACATTGCCACCATCAGCCATCAAACTGGGCCGCACCTCATCTAAAACCTTCTCCACATTCTCTTCAGTTAATGGAAGGACGCAACTTGGTGAAACCACAAGCCCTTCATATTAAATTATAACCCACACAGCAATTGCAAACTCAATCAAATTTTCACAGTCCAATTTGATACAGTTTGGCAGTTTTATAAGAAGATGAGGAAATAACAACATTATGTTTTATACCTTGTGCTTTCATTTTCCTTTTTCGGGTCCAATAATATTGTTAAATAATCCTATAACAACTTAAGTTCTTTAGACTACAATCTGTGCTTAACTCTGAGTCAGCAATAAATCTTTTCTTTGAAAACATGTTGGAAATCTTCTAATTGCTTATAAAATCTTCTATTTCAGGTTTTCATTTCAATCCTTCTTAAAATTAAACAAATTTTCAGTAAAACACTCAGTTTAGACTCTATTTGTTTCAACTACTTGCTTTTGATATTTTATTCCAAAGAAGTAATTTACTAAAAATTTTTATTCTCCAAGGGAAAAATTATACTTCATCAATATATATTTGGCCTAATGATAAAAAAAAATCTTGAACTTTGGACGTTTTAACCGATTTAACCAATTATTTTAATTTTATCAATCAATTTATGGTACTTATTTTTTAGTAACAATTGTGATCTCCGTTAGGCTCCTTCAGAAAGATTTTTTTTATCATTAAGCCTATATATTTTGCTTCACACGAGGGGGCAAAGCAATTAAAACAAGAAATTCGTTTATAATTTCCAAACTGTAGCTTTTCTTTTTCTTTCCAGGCATATTCATTTTGTTATTTAACCAAATTTTAGGTTTTGTTTTCTGCTTGGAAATTAGCAAACACGACAAAATGCAAGCTAACAAAACCAAGCTTAGAAGATGAAATTAGCCAAAGTAAAGCAAAAAAACACAACTGTAGAGTTCCACCTGGAGTGACAGTCACTATTCCAAAAATCATGTAGTTCATTTTTTTTTTGTTAACACCAAAAATGTTCCAACACAAGTTTGAGCAGGGGTTACTTTATTTCCAATGAAAGAACAATTCATATCCGATTATTAGCTACCCGATAGAGAATAAGGAATGAACAGGTCTTTATCGAGATTATATACAATTTAATCATCTGGGGTTACAAAAAATAGACCAAGAAAAGCAATTACATTACAAATACCTGAAAATTTCCTTCGGTTAGGATTCAGCTTGAAGGATAAAAAATGTCTGCTATGAAATTGTCCTCTAAGGAAATCACTCTGCCTTGAAGAAAAACCCACATGAGAATATAAACAACAATTCAAAATTATCAGTTAAAAGATCTTTCTCCACATTTACTAATGGAAAACCAATTAGAAAAGAGTATACCTTGAAGAGTGGCCAGTAATACTGGGTTTTCTTAGATAAGCAGAAAGAAGGATTCAACATTGAGACTTGCTTGCAAAGAAGAAAGATTTATTATACTTCATTTACTTATCATAACTAACGGTAATGAGCCCTTCCCATTTGGGTGTTCTCTCTAATACAGAAATGGCAACAATGCCAAATTGCATTGGATTTGTTAGTTCTCTTTAGTGTTTCTTTACAACGAATTGTTGTTTGTTTAGTAAATTTGTTTACTAGTTAATGTAGCGGTGAAAATTGAAGGAAGGAGTTTGGGATTTTTGATGGAGAAGTTTGGTCGGTTAACAATGGTTGTGAATGGCTATGAAAAAGAAAAAAGCAGGCCAAGAGATTGTGCTGTGTGGATAGAATCCCTCACCTATTAAACTGAGAAAGGAACGACGCCACGTGGGTCAGTTTCATTTCATTTAAGTACATGTTCCTTTGTTTATGTGGGCTGCCCTGATTTTGAGACCAAGTTTATGTCCGCTCAAGGCCCAGTTTAAAAATCGAAAAGGTTATCGTGCTAAATGACAATTTTTGAAATTTTATTTAAAAAAATGTCAGTTTGATGCTGAAATATAAATTAATATCTTTCTTTCAGATTTAAAATTTTATATTTTTTAAAAAAATTATTAAATTTATTTAAATTATAATAAATTATTAAATAAATTCACTATATTACTTTTAATTTAATATTAATTCTCTAAAATTATTATTATTTTAATTTGTATTCTTTTTTTAATATTGTCTCGTCCCAAAATTATAGTTTTTACAAGATTTAAACAAACTTTAGTTAAATTATAATTTGTATTTTTCCGACTCCAAAAATTGTATAGTAATAATTTCTTAAAAATTTTAAAATAAAATAAAAAGTTGGTATACTAAGATTTCAAAATTAATTATCTTAAAATTATTTCTCCATTATTTAGTAAATTCAACTAATGTTAATTATTTACAAAAATTATTATTATATAAGGTATTGTGAAACACCTTATATAATATTATTCTAGGATATTCAAAAAGATAATAAAATTATAAATTTAGGACAAATGGAATATATTTTTTTCATGGCCAAAACACCTTCCCTTAATTAAAAAAAAAATTATCGACACTTTTGATTTTTATGTTGAACGTTTTCGCTTTTAAATACTTTTAACAGATAAAATTACACTTATTGAATAATGCAGTTTAAAATTTATATTTATATTTAAAAAATTATTATTTAATAATTTATATTATGAAAAATATAAAGTATCACAATTTATTGATTATTTATCCGGTAATTGAAAAATATGTAAAATTGTATATATAATTTCACTAATTGAAAGGTTAATGAATGGGTGAACGTAAAAATGGAAGAGCCATTGGTGTAGGATTAAAATTTTGATTAAATCAATAGAATCAACCATTTTTCCATTTAGTTTTTAACACACGTGGTTTACTTTAATTTGATTTTCAAATCTGATTTGAACCGGCTAATTCAATTGTTTGAATCATGAAATGAATTGATTAATTTCGTGTCTTAGATGTGTCCTTAAAGTTTTAAAACTTCTAATCTAAAAAATCAAACTAATTTAATCTAAAAATTAAGACAAAACCGAAATGCATTTTCGGTTTGATTTGATTCTTTTTATAAATAAAAATCCAATTTATTCATTTAGTTCAATTCAATTTCAGTTAAACCAACCCAATTCAGACCTAAGCACTAGTTTCCAATAAGCCAAACCAAATGGCAGCAACCTTGTTTATAAAATGAACTATTGAGATAAAATTTAAATTTCATAACACCACTTTCCAGATTGATTGAAACCTCAGTTTAACCACATGACATGATTTAGTTAGTATTTGTATCTGAGCTATTTATAAAGCTCTCAACCTTTATTTATAAAGCTCCCAACCTTCTCTTTCAAGAGAAGGAGAGAGAGAGAACTAACTTACAACATAAACGAGTTTAAAATTGCTCTTAGAGAATATCAAGCTGCAAAAGAGACCTCTGGGTGTAATCAACTTCTTCAAATCCCTGCCAAAAAAACAAAATTTGCAATTCCAGAATAAGTCTGCAATCTTAATATCATTTTTACAAAAAAAATTAATTTTAAAATCAATTATTTAACATGTTAAAATGGATATTAAAGGGGAAAATATCATTATAATTCTTTTCCTTAATGAAAGTATACTATTTACATTTCTAATCATCTTTTCTTATCTCCCCCTTCATTTTTGTGACTTTGTCTAGGTAATTTCATAGAAATGAGATGTTAAACCTGAGAAAGCATAGAAAGTCCTTCATGAAAGGAAACCCTTTCGTCTCTCTTAAATCCAAGAATGAGATAAAAGAATAATCTTTCAACAAAGAAATTGACAATTGAAGAATACCATCACTCTCACAACATGCCCTTACTTGGTTTTTAAAGATGAAAGATGATAAATGATGCATTACAGATACGAAAAATTAACTTTTCTGCAACATAGACTGCGCAAAAACATCAATCAGATGACAAAACTAATTAATAAAAATTTTTTAAATGATATATTATATAAGGATGGTCCAATGTGATACTCTACATGACAAGTGCCAAAAATAACATCTCAGCTGGTTAACAATTTTACCAATGCTGAAAAATTATCTTCTTGGTAAGGAAAGTTGATATCTCCGTTGACTCCCATCCCCAATCCCAACTCTACCTCGTCCCCTATTCACTTAGCCTTTCATTTCTACACAGAGCAAAAGTCTTATGCTGTCCGCATCAATGATATGGCATTGTCGAGGGTAAAAAAATCCTTAATTAACCTCTTGGATGAGTGCAAAAAATGATATCTAATATGACTAAATATATAAATTTATCCCTATACTTATCATCAAAAATCTTTTGTCACCCTAAATTTTACGGAATACTTATTGTACCCTTGAAATTATAAATTTTAATAACATTGTACATCTCTCTACATTAACAGCAACAATTCTTATATAGAAAATAATTGATTTGATTTGTTTATCAAGTTAACTTAAAAATTCAGAATGATAAGGTTTTTTATGATAATTACAGGGGTGAATATGTGCATTTGGCCATATAATATGCAAGAAACAGGTTCCTCCATTTCATGAGGAATACAATCAATAATCAACACCAGACAAGATGTGTAGTTAAAATTATCTAAGCATAGTTATGCATCGGTAAGAAATCTGACTAGGAACTAGAATCTTTACCTTCACTAGCAAGTGCTCACTCTCTCTCTTCATGACGGTTCTTGCTCCTCTTCTCAGACCGCTTTGCAGCCCTCCCAACCCGTGGTTCATTTGAGACACACACATCAGAATTAAACATCGATGTTGGCTTCTTGCTTCTCTGGCTGTGCCTTAAGCCACAGTCATCTGATCCATTTGAATCAGACTCATTAGAATATCTATGACTTCTTCTACCCCTCTTCTCTTTCCTACTCTTCCTCGTATGTTGCTGCTGCTCGCTCTTTCCCCTTGTCTCCCTCCTTTTCCTTTCACCTTCATCCTCAGAATCATTTGTCCTCCTCTTCTCACTCCTCCTTTTCTTTGATCTTCCTCTTTTCTTCCTCTCTCCAGAATTAAAATCCAACAAAACTTCATTAGAATTCTTGTCCTTCCTACATGACCTTGCCTTCAAACTGCTCTTTTTGCCAGATCTTCTAGCTAGAATCCCTTCGATATCTGAATCAACCTCAAAATCTGAAGTATCAATCTTGTCTTCCACCTTCTCACTAGCATCATTCCTTGTAACCATAATTTTTCCATTTCCCTTTATTTTTTCCCACACAGACAAAACTGCAGCCTGAACTACTTCTGGGTCCTCAACACTCAAAAAGTTTCCGCACTGAAGATCGAGATACCCAACCCAATTGCCTTTCCTGCAAGCACCACAGGCCTCATCAGGATTGGAATTTGTGATATGGGCAAGAGCTAGGAGACCTTGGAAGTTGGCACATGAATTAACAGAGTTAGGTTCAACATTTGAGGACTCTTGTTGGGAAGAACTTTTTGAGTCATCCTTAATAGGTGCATATGGGTCATAACCAATTACATTTTGCCATATACAATGGGTCTGGAGATCAGCACTGCTACCCACCCCGTTGTTTGCAGGCATGAGAACCCTTCCAGCTGTGGCCGACATCTTATGCTTTGGAGAACAACTACAACCAAGAAGAGAATACAAAATATGGGTTTTCAATCAAAATCAAAAAGCATAAATTATTCGAAGGCAATTGACGTAACTAATCACAATGAGAAAACAGAAGGAACACAATCAAGCAATTGGCTGCAATTTGGAAAAGGAGCTTTAGATTTAACTTTGTATATGTTTCACATTATTAAAACAAAATCTGCATAATAAATTTGATTTTTTGCGATTATGCATGCTAATCATTCTACTCTACTCAGGTTTTCACTAAAGTTATGAAATTAATCATGAAAAATAATGTCAGATGCTCTAAGGAAAATTATTTTTACCTGAAAGTAATTTTAAAAGGAGATTAAGCCATATTAGACACCAGATAAATGTATTTAATAATAGTTTATAAGAAATAAATAAATAAACAATTAATAAATTATGAACGAATTGTACACAAATTGAGATTGAGAAAGCCTATCTATATACTTTTTATTCTAGATTTAAGAGTTTAAACGTCAAAAATTTCATATAGCCATTTTTACCAATCAAAACAAAGCACGACAAAAGAAATATTGATTTCACAGCAATCTACGTCGATAGCCAGATCAACAACCCAAAATTGCAAATACTATGCAACTCAATCTTATCACACAATTTCATAAATTTAGAGAAAAGAAAGGAAAAGAAAATTTAGAATAGGTCGAAAATTACTTACAATTTTGTGATGAGCCGAATTCGCCTTATTGAGAGAGAAAGAGCCAATGATCAAACCGTTAATGTAGCAAGGAGAAGGGCTCAAGAACAGAAGTGGAGGGAAAGACAATCGGAACACATTTTGGCTTCCTACAAAATGAGGGAGAGCAAGAAAAAATAGGAGACTATGGTTGCTTATATATGAAAAGCAATCTAGACACGTCACCTCAAACTTTGCCTAACCAGCAAAATTTGCTGTAATTACGTTGTATTTTTACGTTTTTGATAAATTACTGTATATGTCTAAAGGGCGCGTGCCCAGCTGTGCATCCAGACACAAGTCGTTATTGTGGATACAATGACTTTATTGCCATTCATTTCTTATTTATTAACATTATTGCCATTTATGTGTTAGAAGTTGTCCACTTGTCATTCGTACTCTTGAGAAGATACCAGAATACCTTTCCCACCTTAATCACAAACTCATACTCACACGTGTCACAACACACTAAATGTAGTTTAGAAGTCCAATTTTGGAAGATTAAAAGTCAAATTTTATTAAATTGGAAGCTTGAAAACTACTTAATATAGCTTTCATTTTGTTACTATAATTAGTTATAGAGCTTGCCAAAGTTGCGGACAAAGTGCAATATATATATACAAAACAGGAAATAGTTCATTTCATTGATGAAGGATTACAGGAAATTACATTTACTTCAATTTGCACCGCATGTGTAATAGATAAAATCCCATCCCAAAACATGCAATTTTAAGCAACAAATTTTCGAAATTCAAACTCTTCACAATATCTTGCCCTGCGAGCTTAAAATCAGTAGCATTCTTCCAAAAAGAGCAGATAAATCACTGTTGATGTAGTTAGTAACTATATGAAGAGTTGCTATACCGCGTGGAAAAGTTACAAAAGGTAAATTAGTGTTTATAAACACTTAGTGTGTCTATTTGAATGAAATAGATGATCGTGGGAAATAATGAAGGAAACCAAAATTTGATTATAAAAATTTTAAGTATTTATAGTCAAAAGATGAGCACTTGAGCCTAAAATAATTAAGTAATTAGTTTTGTAAATGAATAAAACTCATTTTAATCCCTAGACTTGTTACCTAGGAATTTAAAGGTTAGATTTGACCTTTATGTCTAAATTACACAGAAGCTCTTCCAATTTCAGCCCAAATCACCCCATTTTATGCTCAGTCAAAACGTGTGATTCTCAAATTCAAAAAAAGCGAGTGAACTTTTTATGTATGAGCATCATGCACTAAAGGGAGGGAAAATGGAAAGTCGTTTCCTTTCCAAATTCATCTACTTATTGGTTTATGTGTACCTTTTTGACTACTAAGAACAAAGAGCATTGCTGATTAAATTAAACGGTAGGTTGCAATCCCTATTCTAGGTATATGGCGTTGTTTTCTCAATTTTATTATTTAGTTTAATCGATTAATGATTTCTCAATTTTGTTTGTTGCATGTTTTAAAGACCCGAACTTATTGTTCAATATATGCCATTAATCTGTTGTTGAGAGTTTTTTATTGCTAAAAATTTTTTGTGATGATTTCATTCCATTAAAAGTGCAGTTCTCCTGGTTGTTACGTCTAGTTAATGGCTTTACTATTTTATTACTAAAAAACTCTTGTCCTTTACTCTGTTTTTTGCATAATTTTTTAATGACGGTTGAAGTTGGTTAAAAAGGTTGTCTTGTTTTATTTCAAAGGATGGCAAGCATTATTGCGGTTACTATATTGGTCCACCATGGTGGTACTTTTGTCCATAATAGAGGCAAAATGAGATACGTTGGTGGGGAGGTTGATGATTATAATATAAATGGCATTAATCATTTAAGCTACAGAAGACTTATGAATATTATTGCAATAGTTTGGCCAAGAGGGAATGTGAGAATCCATTGGCTGCCAAAAGGAAATTTTTTGACAGGTGGGCTTGTATTATTGCAAAATGAAGATGTATTACATAACATGTTGCAGGCTGGCTACGAAAATGGAGATTATATACACATATATTTAAAACATTTAGTGGATGCTCCAATTGTCTTATCTAATACCTCTCTTTTGCCTTCCATTGAAGAGGATTTAAAGTTAATAATGGTGAAAATGAGAGTATACCTGTAGCTGAAAATGGGAATGCAGACCAGTATGAAGAGGTGGAGGTTGAAGATGAATACCAATCAGATATTGGGAATGATGAGTTGAGGGTAGCAAGAAAGAAGATCAGGCAATTTAATAGAAGCAATAGAGTTGAAGATGAAGAAGACAAGAGTGATGACAAAGAACCTGAGAATGAAACTGATTTGCCTAATGAGGATATAGATCACCTAAGTGAAGTTTCATTAGATGAGATTTGGCATGAAAAAGAGGACAATGATGTAAATACAACCAATGATGGGAACGATTCTGATGATATTGAGGTTGAGGAGCAAGGAGATGGTGACGAAGAGCATACAAATGTGAGAAGGAAAAGGTAAAAAACTATTTCTTATGATCCTAAATGTCAATTTCCTGCTTTTATAATAAGAATGGTATTCAAAAATGCTCAAGAGTGTAGAGATACAACAACAAAATATGCTATATGTAGGGGAGTTGAGATAAAATTCATTAGGAATGAGAGGGATAGGTTGAGGGCAAAGTGCATTTTCTTGGTTGTCCATGGTTGATCTTTGCAAGTATAGATTCAAACACAAATGATTTGAGGATCAAGACCTATAAACACAAGCACACGTGTTATAGGGTGTACAATAACAAAAGGGTTAGTTGTAAGTTCTTGGTTGGTTACTTTAGAGAGACTTTGAGACGGTACCCGAAGACAAAGGTGAAGGATTTAAAAGAGCAGGCCAAGAGGAGTCTTAGAGTCAACATCTCTTTTAGTATGGCAAGTAGGGTAAAGCACCTCCTTAAAATTGAGTTTGAGGGAGATTATATGCAAGAGTATGGTGCTTTGCATGATTATGCAGAGGAGTTGAGAATCACAAACCCAGACAACACTATTTTAGTCCATTCAGATAGAGACTCAAACAAATTTGAGACATTTTACATATGTTTTGATGCATTGCGTAGAGGTTGGCAAGGTGGATGTAGGCCTGTGATTGGCGTGGACGAATGTTTTTTGAAGACTATTTGCATGGGGAAACTTCTAACTGCTATTGGCAGGGATGCCAACAATCAGCAATACCCAATAGCTTAGGCAATTGTCAGAGTTGAAAACACACAAAATTGGAGATGGTTCTTGCATAATTTAAAGGACCTAACCATAGAACATTTGAAGGAGTTAGTAATTATATCGGATATGCAAAAGGTAAGTTAAAATGCCTTATTATGCATTGTTTATGGTTTTCATTACGACAACATTTAAGATGAATATTTTTATGTTCTTATGCAGGGTCTGATAGAGGCTATTAAGTTCCATTAGCCGAACACAGGTGGAGTGCAATGCATATTTTCTTTAGATGGCAAAAAAAATGGAGAGGGTCTGGACTCAGGGCATAATTTTGGATATGTGCCAAGAGTACATATTGGCAGTACTTCCAATATCAATTACAGGAATTAGACAAGTTAGCTCCAGGATCTGTTGCAGATTTGCTCAACTACCCACCACTTAATTAGTGCAGAGCATATTTTGGATTTGGGAGTAAATGTGATGCTGTGGAGAATAATATGTGTGAAAATTTCAATGGCAACATTGTAGATTATAGGACCAAGCACATCATAACAATGCTTGAGAATATAAGGACTAATATAATGAGGAGGAATGTGATTAAAAAGAAAGAGGTTAAGAAATGGATAACAAATGTTAGCCTAAATGCTATTGTGATGCTTGAGGCTCAAATGAATAGGGCTTGTCAATGTCATGTGAAGTTTAATGAAGATGATGGATATGAAATCACAAAAGGAAGGGATAGACACACTGTTCACTTGCAAAAAAGGTCATGCACTTATAGGGCATGGGACTTGTCTGGCATACCATGTGCCCATGCTATATGTATTGTATACTACATTAAGGGCAATCTTTTGGACTATGTGGATAAATGCTACAATAAAGATGCATATTTATTTACTTACAAACATGCATTACAACCCATTAAAGGCATGAACATATGGCTAAGGATAGGAAAAAAATCAAATATTACCACTTGAGATAAGAAGATGCCTAGTAGGCCCACAAAAAAAAAAAAAGATAAAAGATCATAATGAACCTGGTAAGTCCAAAAAGTTATCTAGAAGAGGAGTATAGATGACATGTTGGTTGTGCAAGTGTAAAGGTTCTAACAAAAATGGATGCAAGAATAAGGAAACTAACGGTTCAATGCCAACATATGTGAGTTTCCTATTTTATTTAAATTATGTGCCGTTGACATATACAGTTTAAAGAAGTTGATGCAATTTATTGTTTTTATGTAGGATGATCAACAAATAGAAAATGTAACAGGACTTGCACCAGAGACAATTATTGAGTTTGCTCCATTTCTAACAAAAAATGCAAAATAAAAAGTATTTCCTTTTTATTTTTATTTTTATGCATTTCTAGTTCAATTTATATCATGTTATTATGATGTTGTTTATTTTTGTTTATAGATAACTTGATGGCAACGAATGCGTATTTCGAAAGTGCACGAACCATACAAGTAATATAGAGAAAAAGGTTGTCGAATCCACAGAGATTGAGAAATAGATTACTAATTTTTATGTTTAACAATTATCAGGACGACGTTAAATTAATATTTCTACAAACAATAAATAACTACAATAAAATCTAAATAAACACAAATTAAAACAAGTGAATTACGCTAACAATTTTTAAAGATTTAAATAATAAAATATTAAGATAATCTAGCTATGAAATATTTATTAGCTTAATGTGTACCGCAAATGGTTTATTTAATAGTTTACACCTGTTCCTGAAGGAGGACTAACCTAAAATATCCAAGTTCCTCTTTCAAGGCTAAATGGACGTGTTAGAATCAAAATGGTACCTACTTTTGTGGTACTACGTTGATTGAAATCCAATAAGTTGGTGTTAACCCTTTGGTCCTCGAAGAAATCTAGCCTATCCCTAGGTCTATTTTTCTAAGTTTAATATATGCAGTCCGACTAACAAGTCAATCTTCCAATCATATAGGTTGGTCTAGAAATCATGCAAATATGAGATCCAACATATTCACAAGCATTAAGATTAAACATATTAAATCAAGAACCCTTAGGCATAAATAAAAATAAATCAAACCATTCTTGGACACATTAATTTAATAAATAATTTTCATAATTAGATTTAGAGTTTAGCCTAGCATAAAAATTAATACAACAGTCATAGCAATATTCCAATAAAAATAGATAAACGAAAGCGTTGAATAATAATCAAACTTAGTTCATTTACTTATTTTGCAGCTGAGCTTTAATCCAAGTCTCGATATTCAACCTTCATATCCCTTCTCTTTGTTTGCTTTGCAAGATCGCCTCTCTTTACAAAATGTTCCCTGCCTCTTCAACTGGTTGATCTATGGTGATGGTGTTGTTTTTTTAGTTATGCGTGTGAGTGGAGAAAAGAAAGTGAAACTGTGTTGTTGATTGGTGATTGAGAAGCTGAGTTGGGAAGAGAAAGAGAGAGAAGCAACTTGCGTCGTTTAGAGAGGGAGCCACAAGTGGTTATTGGAAATATTGTTATGAGAGAAGAAAGAAACGAGAGAGAGAGAGAGCAACAAGTGCCAAAATATCACTTGTTAAAAATAATGTTGGCCAAGAGAGAGTGTCAAGAGAGCCAGCCCATATTGTTAAGAGAAGAAGCAACCAGCATGTGATTGTTGATTGTTAGGAAGGTGTCCAATCAATGTCATCCATTGGTAGCTTTTTAGCAACTTGTTTCTGCTTTTGTTTGTTTCATTTCTTTTCAAATGTCCACTCTTTTTGTTACTACTCATATCACTGCCAAAGAATAAGATGTGTAACTAATCAAGTGGGCCAAAGTTACTACAAAGAAAGACTTAGTTATAACTGTACAACAACACTATTAGCCATGCACAAAGCTGGTTTTTTCGGTTCCAAATGACATGTTGAATGATCATCCCTAAGGTCATTCCGAGAGTATAAATTTCAGATGACATATCGAATAATCATTTTTAAGGCCATTTCAAGAATTTTAAGTGACATATTAAGTGATCATTCTTAAGGCCACTCCAGAGATATAAACTAAATTAATGCGGAATTATCAAACAAAGTTCATTTTCTTTGATTTCTTTACCTAAAATAGTAGGAATTAGTTCAACTCATGGTAAAGATAAAAAATAAAGAAATATACTAATAATGGGACTAATTTATTAATAAGGGTAATTCAAAACATAACTCAAATAATAAAAAATATATATAAAACCATATGTGTTTTTGTGACTTATCATAACTCCAAATACAGCAAGAGCAGAAGCTAGAGGGATTAGAATAGGAGAGCCAACACCTGGTCTGGAAGAGACACAATCTAATAATGTCTTTTCCAAAAATGCAAAAGGAAAGAAAAAAAGCTCAGCTTAGTTTAAAAAATAAGCACAAATTCAAGAGAAAAAAAATATTTGGGTTTGGACTATCTCATAATGACTCAATTGGTCATGTTAGATACAATGTAAATTATTGAGTTTGATTGTTTGTTTGGTATTTTGATTATTTGATTGGTATTGATGAATTTTTGGTTGGTTTTGCACTATGCAGCCGGGTATATAGACCGAAAGGATTTTGAGTTTAAAAAATCTCATTCCAATTGAAGGAAAAGAAGGATAAACAACAATAGGCCTCCAATTAACATATATGAGCAAGCTTCAACTGCACCTAATTTAAATGTCTCCTCAAGTGTGTCTATAAAGCATTTATGTGATTATCAGCACGAACAGATAAGACAAGCTAAATAGAGAAGGACAAATGCAAAATTTAATCAATCTCAGTTCATATTGACTGCTGAAATTTCAAGTTTCACGCCATTTCAACATAATCCACAAGCAAGTTTCATGGAATCTCAACATAGTGCAACCATACCGGACTTTACTCGATCAGAGAATAGTGCAACATTTTCATATTTTATGCAATCTCAAACAAACTCTACTTTTTTTGACAGTTTTAATGTGCAACTTGTACATGTCCCTGAGAACGTGCCACCGTATGGGAGGCAGAATATACCCCCTACCAGACCCATTTGGAGGCTTTGACAGTATATGCATATTCAGCCGAAATCTTTTTGTTCTTTTCGAATGCCTTAGTCCCAAAAATTTGTTGATGACATTGATGCAAATGAGACCGTTCCACCTTTGCTTTTTGGATTTGTAAAATGAAAGGGAATTGTATTCAGTTTAATCACTTCTGTAAGAATTGAAAAAATTGGCAGTTTACATTCAATTGCACATTTTAGAAATTTATTATCATTAGCTATTTGAATTGTTAATTACATGTACAGTAGAAGTTTCAGTTTTTATTAAACAAAAAAGTGTTAATTTTCATTAGATGAGTTCAAAGTTTTTCACATTAGATACTAGTAATATATAGTTGCTGACAGATTGGCTGGCTCCAAATATGCCATGAGCTTGAGGATTTGCTTGAAAGGGTCTGCTACAAATAGATTTTGTACAGAGTTTAAATTTTTAGTATTTTTGAAGTTTAACATATTCATTTTTTGATTATTTTTTTACTTTTGAGTTTTTGCAGTAAACAATATGAAGAATACAAGTTTTGCTTTCCTTATTTTACCATTATTTTATTTTTTAACTTTATTTACTGCAACTAATTCCATCCTTATTTACTATAGCTTCCGTCTTCTTTTCCCCTTCCAATGAGACAACACAAATAAAATAATAAGAAATGAGATTATAAGGGCTAGCATACTTAGGTAGGCTATCTGCTAGCTTGTTACAAGTTCTACCTTGAGAAAATATTGCTTATACAAAAGACAAACCTATATGCTGTAACCAAAGCTTAAAAGAGAGAATTGGATTTCAATTTGAAAATATTTCTATTATTGTTGATTTGTTCTGGAAAATTAACCTATTGCTAATTTGAAAGTATTCTCCAAATAAAATTTTTATTTTAATATTAAAGAACACGAGAGAATACATAATCTGCATACGCAAACCAATTTCTTCAGTCCAGTTCAACTACGACATCGTTTGATCCGTAGTTGGCTTAGCTAGCCCTTCAAATTTTATCATAGAAAGGCCGACCCTTGAAGTGGGCTTCTACACTTTCAACATTTTGGATAACACATTGGGCTTATGGGCCGATGTTTTTAACAAATGATAATAATAATTTATAATAAAATTTTGGGTCCATTATACAGTTGGCAAATTCTGGCGCCTTTGAGTTTAAGAGCCGTTTTAACAAAGAATTTCACAAAATTTTGTTGGATTGATTTAAAAATTTAAAATGTTGTGTTTAAATAAAAAATTTATAAAATTAGGTATGTCTAATTCAAATTCTATTAAAATTGATGAAATTTACAAATGAATTCTATAAAATTAACTATTGAAATGTTTATCGATAAAATTACCATTCACTGGAAACTCAACTATTTTTACTTTTTTTTCTTTTTTGTTTATTTTCTTTGAAAAATTTCAAACTATAACAACGTTATTTTTTTTTTAATCCAACAATGTCGTTAGTTTATATTTTTATTTTATTGCAAAATTTCAAACCAGTAATGATGATTTTTTTTTTAGTCTCCTAATAATGCTAGTTGTTATTATTATGAAACTATAAAAACTGAGTATCAACAATTCTTCTCAAATGGAATTAAAAACAATAGTAAAATTCTTAATATTTTTTTCAGTTTTCAAATTAATTACTTAATCAATAAAATTTTTTACATCAATTAACAATAATTATTATCATAAATGTTACTGCTTATATAGTTAATTAATTAGTGCGGAATATTAGTGTACTTATTTATATGAAATTTATTATTTATATTTTAATAAAAAATGACAAGTTATTATATTGTACATAAATAAATATAATTGGTGTTTGTTATTTATTTTTGTTCAATTATTATGCCAAGAGTGTTATAAGAAATAAAGACAAATAATTTTTCATTTAAAAATTTATTCTAAATATAATTTTGTGGAATTCAATTGAATTCCTTATTTTAAATTATAACATACCAAACATAACAAATTTATTTATAAATGAATTCTACTTAGAATTTATTTTCAAATGAATTTTATAATTATAATTCATTTGTTCCAAACGGGTGTAAAGCTAATCCAATGGATTTACTAATTTGAGTGTAATAAAGTAAATTAATTATTTATTCTGTCAATTCCATACGATTTAGCGTTGATTTTGATCCGTTTAGTTTAAATTTAAAATCGAACCATAGTCATGGCTAGTCAGTGCTAAAAGAAATTGCTCTGCGTCGTTTTATCATTTAATTATTTATTTTTATTCCACTAAATTTATTCTATGCTGAAAAATTTGCAATAATTTTAGACTAAAATCTATTTAGTAAGCCAAATGAGAGAACATTAAAAAAAACATTTTAATATAAGCAAGCAAAAATTACAAGTATGATTTGTGGGATGCCAGGTTGTAAGAAAATGGTATGTATGAGCTTCAACAAACAGATCCAGCTTATGGGACAATGAGATCAAGGTCAAGATTTTTGTTTCCTCTCTTCCCCTAATTCTTAATGTCTCTCACATGTCATCCAAAAGTTGGTGAAGAAACCCTAATTAATTACTTCCATTAAACAATTTCTTGTGCTCAGCTAATCACAGATGGAATTATGATCCAAACAAAATTTTATTCCTAAAGTACAATAATAAAAATATTTTTTTTTTTTTGTAATTAGTTGATGAATGAGGGAATACTCATGCTGTATATATATTGTTAAGGATGATCTATTTTTAGGCCGAACAAGCGAATACAATTCACTGAAACTGACTGATTTAAACTAAATTAATTGGTTTGATTTGAATTGATTTTTAAAAAATTTGATTTCGGTTTTATTTTATATAAAAATGAAAAGTCTTGAAATTTTAACATTTTAGTTCAAAGTCGAAAACGAATTAGGATTTGAAATTTATATCAATACTAGTAGAAGAGATTATGTAAATTATTTTTAGTAGAAGAAAAAAATTGAAGGGTAATCTGTTAAAAGGATGCCGTTTGATTTTCCAACATGTACTTTGCACTTTGTATCTAATGACAAAAGGAAAACAAAAAAATAATTAATAATATAGTTTTAGACAACAATAATTGGAGGACCAAACCAAAATTATATATATATATAGAAATAAAAAAGGCAGGCATTAGAAGAAGGTGGGAAGAGAAGATATTATTGTAAAATGAGAGGGTATTGGATCCAGAATCTGATGCATTGAATTTGGGAGCTGAGGATTTTAAGAAACGCATTTTAGAATCTTCTCTTCACGAGTGACATTTTTTCTCTTTCCACTAAATTTTAGGTGCACTGCTTAACTTTTACGATGGAAATGACACTCTTGTCTTTTTTTTTTTTTTAAAAAAAAATACTATGATACAATAATATTATATAAGGTTACAAGAAAATTAATTTTCTCTTAGGTACTTTCTACTTGTGAATATTATTTTTTAATTACTAATAAATTTATCCGAGTGAAAAAGATTAAGATTCATTAAGCAAGAAGTCGAGTATTAAATTATTGTGGGTGAAGAAAATTTCTTCAGAGAGTGCTTTCTGCTTATGAACCTGAGGCGACACAAGCAAGATTAAATTTAAACCAATGGGTTGAGGACTCAAGTTAGTATGCATTTTGTATGACAAGCCATCATTTTCGGCAATTTTTAATTAATTAAATCTCATTTACAGTCTCTTTCGAACAAAATGAATAATGGTTTTAGAATTCATTTGTAAATAAATTTTGAGTAGAATTAATTTGCAAATGAATTTGTTGTGTTTGGTATGTTACAATTTAAATAAGAAATTCAATTGAATTCCACAAAATTATGTTTGGAATAAATTCTTAAATGAAAATTCATTTGTCTTTATTTTTTAAAATACCCTTAACATAACAATCTAATAAAAACAAATAATAAACACCAATTTATATTTATTATATACAATATCATAACTTTTATTTTTTTTACTAAGATATAAATAATAAAATTCATATAAATAATCACTCATATTCCACCCTACCTAATTAATTAATTAATTATATAAATATAAATATAAATATAACATATAATCTATAATATATAAAATAATTATAACATTCATTATAATAGTTATCTTTAATTTGTATAAAATGTCTTCGTTCAAGAAAAAAAAAATGTAAAATGTCTTTTTCATTTAACTAATTAATTTAGAAACTATAAAAATATTTTAAAAAAATTATTATTATTGTTAATTATACTTGGAAACATTAGTGCATAGGACAAAGACTGTAGTTTCATACTAATAACTATGAAGTTTAAAAAAAAAATAAGGGAAAAGAAAGGAGATACTTCATTTTATAGAGGGGTAATTTTGTCAAATAAAATTTAATGGTTTATTATTATCAAGTTTGATAAAATAAATAAGTTGAATAAGTAAAAAAAATTAAAAAATTTAATTTATAGAAAAGATGGTAATTTTGTCACAAAGAATTGGAGTGTTTAGTTTTGTGGAATTCATTTGGAAATTCCACCAATTTTTGTAGAATTTGGTGTAGTTATATTCAATTTCATGAAATTGAATTTCTAAAATTGAAATTTACTTTTTTTTTCATTCTAAATATAAAAATATGGATTTATAAATGAATTTCACAAAATTTTATGGAATTCATTTATTTCAAACGGGCTCTTAAAGAAATATTAATACTGATTATTGAGAAAAATCCACCTAATTTAGGAATGTGGGCCTCTAGATTATGTCATGGGCATTTTGAGGAGGGACCAACTAGCTAAGAGATAACAAAACAAATTATTAGCTAGTTGATTATGCAAATTGCATATTATCCTAAAGCACATGCATACACAAACTATTTAATCATGGTAAGGGTAGAGATCAGCGATTTTCAATTTCTAATCGGGAATTGAACTAAAGTGATTCAATTTGGTTGGATTCAAATAGTTATTTTAAAATTTTAGTTATTGATCGATTTGCATATATAAAATTATTTGGTTTTTAATTTTTGGTTCGATTATCATATATAAGTAACAAATTTAGTTTAAAATAATCAAATCCAAATCAATTTTATTCGGTGCTGTTAGATTTTTATGCCATTTGGTTTCAAATTTGGATATTATACAAATATATTCTTCAATTGTAAGATAAATTAAGAAATTGAAGAAGATAAAGTGAAGTCATAGAATTAGTAGGTAGATATCAAAATCAAGAAGTGGAGTTGTCTTTCCACACTAAAAATTGCCTTCAAAATGGCATGCTTGTTTAAACTTAAAAAGCCTCTTGAAAGAATCTCAAATCACAAAGTGACCATTAGATCTTTTCCACTTTGGTAAATTAATTAGCTACATGAAGCTATGAAAGCCAATTCCCAATTTAGGTGTATGACAAGTGTCACTCCAAGAATTTGTGATCCCCCACATGACGCAATACACATATCCTATCTTATCAAGGTTTGAGTGAGACCTTTTTTTTCATGCATTTGCAGACTGGAAAAAAATTCTTTATAAAAAATATATATTTAATAATAAGCACCCACCACGAATCTAGAAATTTGTTTTTTTTAATTAATATAAAGACATTAAAATATTTTTAATTATATCTAAAGAGATGTGAATTGATAAATTAGATTACATAAATATTTTTTTATAAAAATTAAATTAATAATAATAAATAGTGATAATTTTCCGTCATTAGTTTTTTTTAATACTTGCATAAGATATTTAGATAAGTGTCTATTTATTGGTTAATAAATTAGATTAATTTCTATTTATTTTTAGAGAAAAAGGCATTAGGTTGAAAGGAGTTTGCGTTACCAAAGATCAATATAATCTAAACTATACCCACAAATGCTTTTTATAATTGAGCTATCTCTATTCGATGTATATCTAGTTTACAACTTGTTTGAACTACACATAGAAATAATAATAATAATAATAATAATAATAATAATAATAATATGTTTGGATACAGCTAGTAATAAACGCCAGGATAAAGAAAATGACTCACTAGTAAGATTCCAATCATGCCCTTTTTTAATATTGAGATTTATCATGTTTAGCTAAGGTTATTAGGCTACATGTTCTTTTCCTTCTTCTTTTTTTTTTCTTTTAATACTATATTACAATGATAAGCAAAGTTAAATTACAATCAATAAGATATTGATTGGATGATAAACCACTCGAGAGCGAGAGTGAGAATATAAATTTAATTTTTCAAAAAGTACAAAATAAAAATGAAATTTTACCTTTACCCTTTACGAATCCGAAAAAGGATTTCATTTTATGAATTTATAAAAGAAAAACTACATCAATTAAAGAATATAGTTACAATACAAATCTAGTGCAGTCAAGTATTTTCCATTTTCATTTAAAAAAGAAGTATTTTTCATTTTTATTTTATCTTTTAGTAGAAATACTAAAAGGGGTTTGAGAATTAATAATGCTGTATTTGGTACAAATGAACTTAAAATGTTAGAATTCTAAATAAAATTGATATAGTTTAGTTATATTCAAATTATAAAATCAATTTCTTATAATTTAATCCTTCATATTTTTCATATTAAATATAAAAATTTAAATTTTTAAATAAATTTCACAAAATTTAGTGGAATTTATTTATTCCAAACAAACCTTTAATTCTCTTATTCATACCATAGGAAACCCACTGCATCTCTTATTCATACAACTAACAGTTAACCATTAATTAAATAGCGGATAACTATTAAACAGTTAATAATTACTAGAATAGCTAAAATTACTGAACAGACCTTTGTTCCTATAAATATTATCACCATTGTTTGTTGTGAAATGTCCATTTCCAGCTAAACTCAGACAAAGGCAGATTTGACCAATAAGGAGAAAGTTTATTTATAACTTTATAATTTACTAATTAAGCTCAAGATTCTTAATTTGACATTCAAAATTTAAATAATGGTTATTATGTATATATAAAAGAATAAAGGGATCAACAACCTTAAATAATTTAAAATTAAACAATGTTAATTAGTTAATATTTTCAGACAAAGGAAGAAAATTTGGATAATAACAAAGATTAGCATTTGTATAGATGCACATGTTAAGAGATTCCTATCATAACTTTTCATTAATTATGTCGGTCCATGGCTAAACAAAACCATATTATATGTGTGCATATATAATTTTGAAGCTGAGAGAGTCTTTGATAGGATTCTATCACCTAATTAAATAATTAATTTTAATTACAATTGATTAAATTAATTTAATATTGTTATATAATTGACATATTAATTAATTAAGATTCCATACTAAAAAAAGAAATTAAGATTTCTACAAGTTTTTCAACTCTACAGTTTTTCTACAAGTTTGATCTGTTTACCTTTTATTTGAGAGGATATCTGCATTTTTTTCTGCATAATTATCCAAATAATAAAAGAAGTTAGATAAAAAGAAAATCATTATAACGGTGATAACAATAACTTATAACTAGAATTGAGAATAAAATATGTATATTAAGTTTTAAAAATCTAAAATTGATTGTAACATATGTATATTTACTGTTTATCTTATTAAAAATATTGGTTGAAAAGTAACTATTGGTGTTTAATAGCTTAAAGGTTAAAATATAGTTTCTTTAAAGTTTTTTATGTTTGGCTAACTCAAAAATATTAGTCAAAGGAAAATGTTTATTTTTTTCGAAATATGCATTGTTATTTTTTTTATGTAAACATGGCATCCAGATTTTGTTACCAGACACTACCTAATCTGGATCAAGATTGGTTACGGTTAAGCTTTAAAAACTAATTCAAACGCTATATTATTAAATACTGTAAAAAATAATATTTAATATTTTAATAAGTTAAAATACTAAAAATTATTTAAAAAGATAGCGGACGTAGTTATTCTTATACATTTTTTCTCATAAAATTTTTATAATTATTAATAAATATTTTATAATCTTATGAATAAAAAATTTAATATTTCTTAATCTTTTAAATATTACGGTTACTTTTTAACAGTGCAACTACA
This sequence comes from Jatropha multifida, assembly GCA_948099535.1. Lineage (NCBI taxonomy): Eukaryota > Viridiplantae > Streptophyta > Magnoliopsida > Malpighiales > Euphorbiaceae > Jatropha > Jatropha multifida. Next base: position 22,675 of record CANUEX010025800.1, on the reverse strand, counting down.
TTCAAATAATAGAAGGGTTGTTTGGAAAATAGTTTTCATAGAAAATGTTTTTCTTGGTAAATATTTTATAAAAATAAGCTATTTTATTTCCTCTTTCAAAAATCCAATAAGCAGTTTCAAGTAAAGTTTACTTAAGGTCTATTTGGAAATATTAGCAGCACTAATAGTCATTAGCTGTTTTAATAATTGTTAGCTATTTTGATAGATGTTGGCAGTTAGCTATTAGCTGTATAAATAGTAGTTGAAAGTGAAAGTATTCAATAAAAACAGCTGTGATTGACAATAAATTTAAAATGACCAAACACGATATTAAAACATTCACCTGGAATTCTCAATTAAATTTATTATAAAAAAGATTTCACTATACCTAAATTTTCAAAATTTAAGAGAGGAAAAATTGATAAATTCACTATTTTATAAATAAAATGAGAAATTTTTAATATTTTAGGGGATCCACATTTTTAATTTTTAATATTTGTTGGAATTTAAGTATAAACATATAAATAATGTTTTTTTTCTTTTACTATCAAATATAAATAAATCAAACATAAAGATAATAAAATACGTAAAAAATTAGTAAAAGAGTGAAATGCTACACGTTAGCTAAAATAACGCTTTAAAAAACATTTCATACACGTCTGAAAGCTACTCCATATATCAAGTTATTGAACACAATAATTCAAAAAAACACTAGACGTTACTCTAAATGCTATTGTGGATCATCACGCCTTTACTCTATAATTCAACTCAGCCGACTCACCGATGTTTTCTTCTGATTCATTCTCTTCTTTAATCGTACATTCATATCTTCGAATCTTAAAGAAAATAAAGAGCTGAAAGGAAAAACAATAATAGCTAAGAGGGTATTGCCAAATTCAGTAGTGCAAATTTGGCAATAACATGATTTTTTGGATATTATTTAGGTCAAACTGAAAAGTTAAATCAAACTATGAATTGTTAGCTTCAGTTTGTTTACAAAACTGTGGTTTGGTTTATTTTCATAGGGAAAACTGAGAGAATTTTTTTTTTAATTCAGTTCGAATTTTATTATAGAAAAACATAAAAATCTTAAAAGTAAACTAAATCAAACCAATTTATATAAAAATTTCAATTATTAGATTTGATTGAGTTTAAATGAAATTTGCACAAATGTCCAAATCCTTAAAAAAAAAAAAAAATCAAGATTGCAGAATAGAGTCAGTAAATACACATGCACCAAGAAAATGCAAAATAAAAATTTCCAAAACGAGGTTGACATCTAACGAGAATTTTTCGAAAGCGATATTTTGGCGATATCACTGCCCAAAAGAGTGTAAAATTGATGGTTATGGCATTTTATTACAAGCACAAATCAAATATAATGGTTATGCATTTCATACATAAATTGTTGGTTTCATTTTAACATTTCAATCAAAGTTCTCCACCTTTGGCTATGTAGGTAGGGGTGGGTGATGCGCCGAAACTTCTAACTATGAGCGTTTCCGCGTTTTAAAAATGTTTCCACAAATCCATTTTTCTATATAAAATATTATTTTTTCATATAAAATTATATTTTAAATGTCATTTTGTTGTGTCGTTTTCGCGTTTTTTTGTTTATGTATAAGTGCAACATAAGTGGCCACGGTTTTGAAATTACCCAGTTTTGATTTCAATTTGGGTTTAAAATCGGCAAGTTATGATTAGGGGCAGACACATGCCAGGGCCAAGAGGCCGTGCCTCCTCCCCCCAATAAATAAAAGAAAAATTAATTTTTAATGTAAAGAATTTTTGAAAAAAAAATATATTTTATTTTTATACCCATAATTAAGAAAAATTATTATTTTTTATATATATGAAAATTTTAATGGATCGAAATGACATTATGAGTTATACAATAAAAGTAGTCCTCTTATTGATTAATATTTATCAAATTGATAATAGGAAAATCTTACCTAGATTGAATCGATATCATACTTACAGACAAAACTAATGAAATTAAGAATTTTTATTAAAATAAAATTATTTTTTACCATATATTTATAGAAAAAGGATAATACTGAAATTCTTTTTATGGAATCTTTAATTTTATTAGTTCAATTTATTATTGAAATCATTAAACAGTTGTAAGTAAATATTTTCATTAATGATAAATTTTGTGGCGGAGTGAACTCGACCTCCGAGTGCAGACATATATTTCAAAAGCCAAAAAAGTAGGGAACGGGCCCTACAAATTTCGGTCTGTGCCTGTAATAGGCTACAACGCGTGCTTAACACTAGGAGATACCGTCACTTGTTTCTTTCCCCTTTCCTTGCTTTCGCCAAATAATAAAATCCCAACAAAGGAACTTATGACGGTGACAAGTGCAAAATTTAAAAGATTTTAGATTTTAAATATGTGAAGTAGTCTAATGGTATCTTGTCGTTGTCAAGTTGATTGAATTGGTGAGTTTAATTCAATAAATTAAGGGTTTAACGTTTTCTGGATTCTTAAATTAAGATTTCGATTTTGGTTTTAGTTCACTCAATTCTATGCTCAAAAAAGAGTTAATTGATTTTGGTCTAATTTAGTTTAGTCTTCAAGTTCCTGAAAAAAAAAAAAAAGAGTAAAAGAACTCTTTTCATTTGATTCCCATTTGAAACAAATCAATAACTATGTCTACCATCTAATAATATATTTTTTTAAATTACCGGTATTCAGACTGGGACTAAATCATAGTTAAGACTCTTCACCTCTCTCTGTAAGTGTGTTTAACGAGGATCGAACTTGAGAGCTCTTCCCACATGCTCAGTTCGCGTTACTAACTAGACCATAATTGGTAGGTCTATTTTTTTAAATACACTATAGTATTGGCAAAATAATTTTTTTTTTCTTCTTTTTAATATCAATAAATTAATTTCTTCAAATAAAATATCTAGTGAAAGAAAAATATTTCTTATAATACAAAGAGTTTATGAGAAAATTCTTATTAATTTTAAATTCTTTCATAAATTATGTTATTTTCGTAATAAGTTTGAGATATTAATTGTACATCAACAAGAACCATTTATTTCAACGTAATTTTAAATCTAATAAAGGTTCTTTCTTTCCTTGTCTCTTGAGCAAGTGAGTTTGTCTTGCCGCTTGTGCAAGTGATTTTTTTTTTTTTCTATTTTCAGTATGGGTTCACGTAGGATGACAGAGGACACAAAATATGAGATGGAGTCGATATATATGAATTACAAACATTGCTCCAAAGATTTATTTTATTCTAGTTTTTCATCCATTGATGTTCAAAAGAGGTCCTTGGACCTTCAACAATCATCTGCCAATTATTCAGAAGAGATCCTGTATTTATTCCATTATTCTTTTGGAATTCTGGTTTCAAATCCATGATTTGCCATCAAGTTCAATGTTGGAGGTTGTAAGGAAGCAGTCACGTGATTTTATTGGCTTATATGTGGATTATGATCCGAACAACAATTTGGGTAGCTGGAGAAAATATATGAGAATTAGAGTTCAAATTGATGTAAGGAAAAGCTTGAAATGATGGAAGAATGTGCAAAAACCTGATGGAACGACACTTAGGGTCAAATTTTGCTACGTATGTGGTACTTGGTCACAATGATAAGTTGTGTGAGTCTTTCTTCACTACTGATGATTCATAAGTTGAGAGGGGTGGGATCCTCGGTCAGCAGGCAAGCTTCGATGACTTACGATGACCATAAATGGTTTATAGATTGTTAGGGATATAAGTTATGTGATGACAATCTGGGTGTTTTTCGTCGATAGTCGATTTTTATAAATTATTTTGTCAAATATGAGAAAATAGTTTAATTTAAAATATTAATTGTACTGAAATTGATAATATGCATTAATGAAAATGATGTAAGAGGACTAAATTAATCCTTCCAAGTCATAATCAAGTAGACAACAAATCTAATTCCCAACTAGACTAAGGCTTAAATTAAGAAGGGTAAATAGCTAGCATTGAGAGGCAACAGCTTTTCCATCATTCATGCATTTCTTGATTTTCCTGCGAACACTTTGTCTGGAATATCTTGTTCATTGCCCTACATTGGCTTATGTTCAGGAGTGTCATTTGTTTTTATTTTCCTATTTTTGTGGTCCCATAACCCTCTCTTTCGTCTCCTCTCAGACTCCTTATTCCAACGCAAATAAATACAATACAATATTTATTTTTTATACGTATATATGAAAGAAAATACTTGCATATACTGATTGTATATTTATTTCTCATATATTCATTCAGTCGATGGGTGATTGTCATTTAAAATAATTAATAATCTTGATTATTTTTCTTTTCTTTTTCTTTGATACTCAAATCCTTATTTGCATTAGTCATCGTTATTAAATTAGCAGATTTGCACCAAAAACTCGTGAATCGATATTGAATCTCTTTTTCAAACATTTAATTTTTTTACATTTTAATTTAAACATTAAAGAATTACTTCCATGATCCCATATATATATATATAACACCCTCTCTCTCTCTAATGTATATATATTATTATATAGTCCAAGCTTTTTTCTTGCCTGCTTCCTTCACAGCCTGTCAAGCTTAAATTATTAAGAGCATGATTATAATTTTTCAGAAACAGGCTTGCTTTGTTGTTTCTCTAAGTTGAGAGAGAGAGAGAGAGAGAGAGGTTAGTATTTCTGGGCTGTCAAAGAAAGAGATCTTCATTCTTGCTGGTGCTTCGAAATCATTTATCTTTATCTTCAACAAAGATAATAGTAATTCTCTTTACTTCTTAGATATCTCCGTCCATACTAATTTCCTAAAACCATGAATTATGGAAGCTCATGACGTCGGCTTTCGCATGAAAAAGGAAGAACATGTTCAATGATCCTCGTCGGAGATATTCGCCATCCGGTCACTTTTTATCGCAGGTAATTCTGACACTAATCAATTCATTACTTAGGTTTTTTCTCTCCCTCTCTTTTCTTTTATTCTTATAATTCCAACGATTTCACAATTCTTGGGAAGATAATTATACATATGTTCTCTTTCTTGATTTCTTTTGGTAAGAATTTGCAAGCTTCTTGCTTCAAAAATTTAATTAATTAAGCATATTCGTGATTTTTTAAGTTGAACTAATTAAGATTTATTTATTTTGATTAAGTTATTATTGAATTTATATTCTTATTTCGGTAGGTTTATGTCTTCAATAGAAAAAGGAGAAGTTACATCAAAAGACTAAATTTTTATCGCTATTAGTGTGATTGCATCATGTGGATAGACATGAAAAAGGCCATGTATTTTGAAATGAAGAGAAACAACTTGACATTTTTCTAGAACAATTTTTGAAGATGACGAAGACTTCTACTGTTCTTTCTTTCTTTAGCTAGTGATGGTTCCACCACTTAGACAGAGAGAAAGACCCACAACCCGTTTTTGGTCTCTCTATTGCCCACATCCCATTTTCACTATACATTCTTTTTCCTTGTCTAGGCACTGTTCTTTTAACACTTTCATAGCTTCCAATGCAATTTTCTCAGTTCCTTTTGTCCCCCTCCCTCCATGTCTCTCTCTCTCTCTCCTCGATTTTTACAGAAACATAAACTCCCTTAGACATCTTCACTTTCTAATTCTATCCACGAGTTTTGATTTATAAAGAAAATTACGGATTAGATGAATTGGATTTCTCAATAACTTAGCATTTTCTAATTTCGCTTTGTAATCTTAATTTGAATATGTCTATCTTAATTAATAGAATAAAATTGCGTAATTTTTTAACTTAACTTCAAAAATATAAATAATTTATTATATTTCGTCATATGCTATGAGATAAATAATAATTGGAAATTATTTCAATATTTCTACAAACATAATTAATTAGAATATATAACTTTCACATAGAAAAAGGTGATTATAATTGCCTACTTATAGGGGAAGAATCATACCCATAACTTTTGGAGATAAGATTATTATATAAATTAAATATCAGTGAATTTCAAGAAATAGATCTTAATGTATTTATGTTTTAGGATATGTTCCTTCAGTTTCTTTCACCTGAATTCTTGTACAGCAAGATTGGAATTTGGATTACTTAAAATGTTAATTACTTACTTAAGTTGTTAATTATTGTCGGTTTTTCCTTCTCCCTTATCTTTAAGATTAATCGTAATTTACCGGTGAGAATTCGGTTAAAATTTTAAATTCAGATTAACCTGATTAGACTCTAACCACTAATACGTGCTTTGATCGAAAATATGATTATTAATATCATTTCAGGGATGGGAACTAAACTTGAATATGCAAGAAATCTTCTAGCACCTCCATCAAATAGTACTAGCTTTGATGTTGATTTTGTGGATCATTTGCAAAGTAGAGGACTGAACATTGACTTCAAAATTACTGGAGTTGACTGTAGAATGCCTGAAAACCAGAACACAGACTTCATTAGAAAAACAATGCAGGTGCATGAAGATACCTTCAAACATCAGGTAATTAACATTCTAAACTCTTATTTTAGGACACTTGTTGTTCTGTACATAGCTGCACGTCTGTGATGCCCCAGTCTAGGCAAGTATAACCAGTTTGGATAAATGTTTTTAAGACACGAGCATTATCCATTCTATGAATCTATCTATACACCAAACCAATTATAATAGAAATGTTTCAAAAATGATTAGAATAATCCTCTTTTTTCAAAAAATAAGTACTTTTTTATTGATTCGATCTGTTGTCGGATCCGTAGACCGAGTCTAGGTAATCATTCTCATTAGTATATTAGAAATTTAACAAGAACCAGTAACTTACAGGTACAGGAACTGCACAGACTGTACAGTATTCAAAAGATGCTAATGGAAGAGCTAAGAAAGGAAATTAAACAAACTAGAAAGTACTGGAGTCCTAAGGCTACTCCAGATATTATCCAAAGCAGTTATCAGTATAGTACTATTAACTTTGAAAACTTGAGAGATGATCCAAGCCCAAGAGAAAGAAGCGGTAGTTGCTCCGGCGAGAATATGATAAGAATACCAAGAGGATTGGATCTTGAAAGGCCTGCTGAGGAAGATATATCAACTCCAGTTAGTGTAGTTGATGATAATATTCCTTACAAAGATACTGAAGTTGAGCTTACATTGAGTATTGGAGGTAGTGCAAGCAGGAAGAGCACGTCGGCGAATCAGGAACGGGGGAATAGGCGTATGAAGGAGCTTGATTCTCCGGCGGAAAGAGGAGAGGCTTGTAGTGGTCCGACAACACCTATGAGTAGCTCTAGCACTGCAACGTTTGATCATGAAAGAAAACAGCCACATTGGCTTTTTCAGGGCTTAAGCATAAACAGGACCGGTTGATAAGCTTTCAATTTTTTTTTTCTAAATTCTGACTTGTATGTGTGTATTAATATGTACTTATGATAATCAACTTTTTAGTCACTCGTCTGCTGAGATCACACTAGTCTAAGAAATGGATTTTTTGAGGGTTTGTGAATGAGATATATATAATAGTCCCAACATATAGAATGTATTCAGCAATTGCTTTTTAAGTAACTTTTGTTAAAATGTTAAACACTATTTTCTTTATAGTATTCAGTAATATAACTTTTGAATTAATTTTCAGAAGTTAAATTAATTTTTTTATAAAAGATTAATCCCTTTAATTTTTAGTTTTTAGTATTTTATGAAAAAATACTAAAACAGTTACTAACTAATAAAATAATTAGACGCTGCTAGAACAATTAACGACCATCAAAATTCTAAATTTTATGGAATAGACCCATAGTTGGTTATAAGTTTAACCGTTTCTCATTAGTTCTTCCCCAGAGCATGTGAAATTGTGTAAAAAGGCAATGACTTATCTTTTACTATTTTGATTCAAGGGGGGAGAAGAGATGTTGACACCAAAATACTATAGCTGTACTGTTTTTCTTTTCTTTTTTCTTAATTTATATGGATCCATTTATATTTCTAACTCACTTTTAAAAATAAAATCTAAATATATAGTGGTAAATTTCAACATGCCCAACAGATTCATTACCAACTTTGACTAGAGAAGAAGGCGGATTTACTGTAGTTTGTGACTTTGATAGAGAGTGGGTCTCTAGGTCCTTCATCTGATCAGGTGAAGGGTTGTCCCTATGTATAGCAGACAATAGTTGGTTGCGAATGGCCTTTGTATACCATGTCATTTTGCACTTACCAATATTTCAAAATTTTTATAATGTCATTCTAATTCAAAACTTGTGTTTATAATGTGATCCTTTAATTCGTATTTTTTTTTGGGCAATTTTTTATATAGAGAGAAATAAATTACTCTAATCGAGAAGTGTGAAAAGTGTCTAAAAATGAAAATACTAATTTGTTTTTGGACTAGTTTTCTTATAACTGTCATTTAACGTCAGAAAATAGAAAAGTGACAAAAAATATTTTGGTTAGTATTTAATACTTTCGAAAACCCGAAAGTGGATTAATTGCATTTAGCATTAAATAATAAGTTTTGAGCTCTATTTCTTACAGATAAGCAAATAAATTGATATATGCAATGATAAATTTGATAACTTGGGAACAAAAAGAAATTGTCACACGTTAATTTTCTGAAATGACCTAGATCAAGACTAGACCTCAAATATATGAGCACAATTTTAAATTTATAGGAACACTTTTGATGTTGGTCTTTAAATGAGTTTTCTTTTTAACTCATTTACGTATATTAATATATGAACACAATTTCTTTTTATCTCACCTAAATAGTATAGCTGGGGATGGCTTGAGCAACCGCTTTAATAAGAACCTCTTTCCCGGCTTTTGGGAGACCTTGCTCCTTCCAACCTTTCAACTTGTTAGTGACTCGATCACATATACTTCGGAAAACAACCTTCTTACTTCACCCAATGACTGCAGGGAGATCCAGATACTTAGAATGGTGCTCAATACCCTTCACCCCAAGGCTTTGCATAAGAACGTCACGCATGCTGGAAGGGACATTTTTGCTAAAAGATATCTCTGACTTTTCTAGATTGATTTCCTGTCCCGACGCTCTTTCATAGTCTTGAAGGATTTTTCTAATCATCTCTATCTCCTACATATTTGCTCTCCCAAAAATAATATTGTCATCTACAAAGAAGAAGTGGGAGATTTCAGGGGCTTGCCTGCAAATCTTAACTCCATGCAATTTTTTCACACTCACCGCTCGGGAAATAAGACTTGAAAACACCTCAGCACAAAATAGAAACAAGTAAGGTGATAATGGCTCCTCTTGTCGGAGACCATGCTAAGGAAAAAAAATTTTCTTTCGGCTCTTCTTTAATAAGCAAAGAAAAAGAAACAATAGAGAAGCATTTCATAACTAACTCAACCCATCGGTGATCAAAACCCATTTTAAGCATTACTTTCTTTAAAAAATTTCACTCCACTCTATCATAAGCCTTACTCATGTCCAACTTTAGAGCAAAACCCCTCCTTATGTTTTTGTATTTCATATAATGGAAACTTTCAAAGGTGCCCAAGGCATTGCCAATGATTAGACGTCTAGGGATAAGCAGATTGAGTATTTCTTATAATATTAGGGAGAATGAATTTCAACCTATTAGCTATGATTTTAGTAACTAGCTTAAAAATGACATTACACGAGCTAATAAGACGAAAGTCTTTTGTAAATTCTAGATTTCTAATCTCGGGGATAAGGGCTATATAAGTATGATTAATAGATGCTGGAGACTTATTATGATTAGAATACCTAAACTTTTATCTTCCACATCAATTATATGCCAAAAGGATTGAAAAAAGAGAGGAGACATAATATCAGGACTTGGTGCTTTTGAGGGGTGCATTTGCTAAAGGCTCAATGAGTTTGACATTTTGTTCCTCTGACACCTACTTCTCAATTGAATTTAGCACATCCAAATAATCGGCTGATTCACATGGAAAGAACAGCTGAGAAAAATAATTCGGCATAACTCTAGCAATATCCCCTTCCTCTTCCACTATTCTACCATCATCATCTCTATTTTTATCTATCCAATTCTTCTTTTGCCTCGAACTCGGCTTTGAATAAAAAGGGAAGTATTTTTATCACCTTTCTTCAACCAATAAATTTTGGATCTTTGGGCCCACATACTTTCCTCTCACACAATTAACTCCTTAATTTGTCTCTCAATACCTATCCGTCAATTTTTAACTAATACGAGTGTAAAAAATTTTATATATAAAATTTTTTTTTGGATATAAAAAAATATATAAAAATGATAAATTACAATTATACTAGCGGTTAATAAATATGACAATAGATAGTCACCATAGATTTATCAATAGATTAATAAGCATTATAGCGTGTCAAATGTTTGAATTCATTCTTGCACTTTTTGTATGAAATTTTATGGCATTTTTAATATTTACTTGAACCATTGAACTTTTGAATTTATAAATTACATCTGTTAAACATTGGGTTAATTTTATTGGTGGTCCCCATCTTAGAGGGTACACACTTTATCGTGCATGCACTTCAATTTGTCTCTTAAAAATTCATGAACTCTGTTAGAAGTTGATGAGACTTTTAATTAGAAGGTTCATGAATTAAAATAATCAATTTCATCCTAAATACATTGTATCTAAGTACTAAGTATTCCTTAGATACAATATATTTCATTAATTAAGTTTTCAAGTATTTTAGATTTATGTGTTGCTTTTATTGTAATTCTTATCAAGAAGCATTTATAAATAGATATTTGTAAAGATGAAAATATATAGCAAATTACAAGAATTTTTTCTCTTGTCTTCTACTCTCATTTTGTAACTTTATCTTTTTCATATTTTCTTAGTTTCAATAGTGGTATCAGAACCAGGTTAACTTGTCGTGCTCAGGACTAAAATGAGAGGTCATAAAATATCCTTCTTCACTATTTTGATCATGTTCCTTTAATAAATTTGCTTGTTGAGGTTGATGTTGTTGCTGTAAATTTTGATTACTTTTTCGTTTGTCATGACAATAGTTCTCTGTGTGCCCATTTCTGTTGCAAAAGTTATAATGGTACAACAGTTTTCCCTTAAAGTAGCAATCCTTCTCAAGGTGATTTTTCCTTTTGCAAATAGAACAAGGAGGAAACTTGGTTTTGTTTTGAAATTCACCAGAACTAGAGTTTTCTCCTTTGGATTTTCCAAACTTGTCGTTATATTTCTTTCTTGAATCTTCGCCATTATACCTCTTGCCTATGTGTTTTACTCAAAAAGCTTGAAACTTACTAATGAGCTCAGCAACAGATAAAGTTTTGAGGTTGCAAGACTCCTTAATGGCTGAAATTTCTACTTCAAACTTTTCTTGTAATGTAACCAGAATTTTTTCAATCACCTTAAAATCTTCAAGTTTTTCTCCGAACAATCTAATCTGACTCACCAATTGCATAATCTTAGAGGAGTAGTCTTTCACCATTTCTCCTTCTTTCATTTTTAACATTTCAAACTCTCTTTTGAGAGTCAACAACTTTACTGCCTTAACTCTCTCACTTCCTTCAAATTCTTCTTTCAACTTGTCTCATGCCCCTTTAGGTGTTTCACAGGCTATGATCCTACAGAAAATTGCTTCAAAAACTACTGAATGAATGCAAGTCAAAGCCTTTGGTTTTTTTGCTAAATCTTCCTCATGTTTCTTCAATTGAGCAATGGTTGGATTTTCTCTTAACTGTGGTGGTTCTTCATCTATTTTAACAACTTCCCACAGAGACATTGCTTGCAGGTAAGCCTTCTCTCAAACATTTAAAGGTTTTTGGTTCTATTTGCTATGTTCATGTTCCAAGTGTAAAGAGAAGGAAGTTGGATGAAAAAGCAAAAGTGTGTTTATTTTTTAGGATATGCTGCTCACTCCAAAGGCTATAGAGTTTTTAATCTTAGCAATAAGAAAGTAGTTATTTGCAGAGATTTGACAGTTGATGAAATGGAAACTTGGGACTGGGAAAAAGAAAAGGCTGAGAAGGAATCGATTAAACATGTAGAAATTGAAAGAACTAGTGAGTTGATCTTGCAGAAGAAAGTGATCCTGAGTAACCAGTCCTTAAAACAAAGTCATTAGCAGAGATATATGAAAGTTGCAACTTTGTAACTCAAGAACGCACCAGTTATCAAGAGGCTGCAACGCATGAAGAATGGAAGCAGGCCATGAAAGAAGAAATTACAACAATTGAGAAGAATCAAACATGGGTTCTCACCTCCAAACCACAAGGAAAAATGTGACTAGAGTGAAATGGGTGTTCAGAACAAAGTACAATGTTGATGGCGCAGTCAACAAATACAAAGCAAGGTTAGTCGTTAAAGGCTATGCTCAGTTGGCAAGAGTAGACTATGGAGATACATTTGCTCCTATGTCTAGACATGATACTATATGATTATTGTTAGCACTTGCAGCCCAAAACAAATGGAAAGTGTTTCATCTAGATGTAAAGTCTGCTTTTTTGAATGACTTACTTGAGTAGGAGATTTACATTCACCAACCAAAAGGTTTTGTAGTCAAGGGAAGTGGAGACAAAGTTTACAAGCTTAATAAGACTTTAAATGGTCTTAAACAGGCTCCTAGAGCCTGGTATGAAGAGTTGACTCTTATTTACTCCTTCCAAGGCTTCCCTGTACTACAAACATCTTGATAATAAGAAGATTGTGATATCCATTTATGTGGATGACATACTTGTTACAGGAAGTGATATTAAGTTGCTAATTGAGTTTAAAAATCAAATGTATCATAATTTGAAATGTTTGATTTGGGATTGATGAAATATTTTCTAGGTATAGAAGTTCACCAAAAATTTGAAGGCATCTTTCTCACACAAAGAATGTATGCTTGAAATGTTTTAAAGAAATTTAAAATGCAATATTGCAAGGGTGTTTCAACTCCTTTAGACCAAAATTTGAAGCTGTCCATTGATGATGGAGAAGAAAAGGTGAATTCAACTGAGTATAGAAGCTTAATTGGAAGTTTATTATACCTTACTATCACCAGACTTGATCTCATGTTTGTTGCCGGTTTACTCTCAAGATTCATGAACTTACCAAGCAAGAATTATCTTAATGCAGCTAAAAGAGTTCTAAGATATGTTAAGAAAACTTGCAATTATGGTACTTTTTATACAGCAGGGAAGGAAGTAAAACTTGAAGGATTTGTCGATAGTGATTGGGCTGGAAGTGTGGATAACAATAAGAGCACGAGTGGATACATTTTTTCTTTAGGATTAGGACCATTCTCTTGGAATTCTGTAGCAAACCAAGCTATTTGGATTAGGAAGTTGTTGGGTGATTTGGGACTGAGGCTGTTGGATGCTATTGTGATTTTTTGTGACAATAAGTCGGCCATTGCCATTACGAATAATACAGTTCAACATGGAAGAACTAAGCATATTAAGGTAAAGTATCATTTTCTAAGAGAAGCCGAGAGAGATAAGGAGATAAAGTTGGTTCACTGCAAATCGAAAGATCAACTTGCTGATATTTTGACAAAAGCTTTACCTTATGGCATATTCAAAGAATTGAAAAGGGTTGATTGGAATTTGCAAGGTAAGTCTCAAGGAAGAGTATTAGAAGTTGATGAGACTTTTAATTAGAAGGTTCATGAATCAAAATAATCAACTTCATCCTAGATACATAGTATTAAGTATTCCTTAGATACAATGCATTTCATTAATTAAGTTTTCAAGTCTTTTAGATTTGTGTGTGGGTTTTATTGTAATTCTTATCAAGAAGCATCTATTAATAGATGTTTGTAAAGAAGAAAATATATAGCAAATTACAAGAATTTCTTCTCGTCTTCTACTCTCATTTTCTAACTTTATCTTTTTCATATTTTCTTAGTTTCAACAAACTCCTTAAATTAATAGCTCTTATTAAATCGGTGTTGTCCTCCCCTCCTTCATATTTTATGACCATTTTTAAAGCTCCAATGGAGGTCGTAAGAAAAATAGAAGTTACCCGGAGAGCTTTCCTTTAGGGTTGAGGTACTGAAAATGAAAAACATTTTGTGTTGGGTTTCTTTAAAAAATATATGCTTAAGTAAGAAGTGTGGTGGTTTAGGGGTACCAGATTTCAAAAGGAAAGATATGGCTTTGCCGGGTATATGGTGGTAAAGATTTAAATCAGAACTGGGTTTCTTGTGGAAGAAAATTCTGATTTAAATCAGAACTAGGACAAGGAATTTCGGAGAAAACTATCACCAAATTGGTGTGACATCGTTGCCTTTGGAAGTTCTGCACATCTCAATGATATTTTCAAGCTCGGTGTTCGATGGATTGTAGGAAATGAGAACCAAATTTCTTTTTGGTTAGATCCGTGGCTCTATGACATTCCTAAATGTTCAATTTTCCCTAGGCTGTTTAGAATAACATCCAATAAAGGAGTAACTGTGGTTCTTTTTCTTGGCATTGAGGATAGGGTGATCTGGACTTTCGATAAGCGAGGCTTGTTTTTAGTTAAATCTTTAAATTCTTTATCGGAAAAGAAAGAGGTAGATAAGGTTAATATAAGATTTAATTTACATGGATTATGTCTCCTCTTATCCCAGCCAAATTGTCTATCTTTGCTTACAGAGTATTCTTAAACAAAATACAGTGTAAAGTTAATCTGTTTAGAAGAAATATTTTTCAAAACGCTGATAATTTTGTGTTCTATTTGTAACTTGGAACCTGAGACTGTGAATCATTCTTTATTACTATGTGCGACAGCAGGAAAAATACGGATGTCTGTCGTAAAATCATGGAATGTGTCTAGAGTCCTTTCTAATAATATGGTTGATCTAGGCTGGCAATGGGAGAGTCTACTCCTTCATAAGGGAACTCATGGGGTTTGGAACCTACTGCTCTATATTACTTTGTGGTTCCCTTATTGTTTGAGTGATGGAACATGTTTGCATTACTTGTGTGTTGTAATGGATTAAGGTATATTAATAGAGATATGTGTTGTAATGGAAGAAACTTTGTGCAGGAAAGTTGAAATTTAATGTAGATAGTGTTGTTAAAGGGAAATCAGGTCCAAAGGTGTTCTAAGAAATTCTTTGGGATCGGTGGTTTGTGTTTTTTATCATACGTTGATATTTTAGATTCTAACGAAGTAAAACTTCTTGCTATTTTCATGCAATGGATTTATTCTTTTCTTCTGATTATAAGAATATATCTTTGATTATTGAATCAGATTCAAAGAAAGCAATCTGTTGAATTTTACAAAAAAGCAAACGTCCTTGGAGGTGGTGGGAGAGTTTTAATAAATTTGATAATTCATTAGATCAATTAATTTTAGTAGAGTTGAGGTATGTAATCAGATATAACTACGAAAAATAGAATGGAAGTAGTAATTAAATTTATTAATAGGATTAAAACTCAAACATTATTGATTCCATTTACAAATAACAAGACTTGCTCATTATTTATTAATACAATTCCTTTCTAATTGGTACGACTACAATCTATCCTTATTTCACCTTGATTTCCTGTCAAGACTCCAACTCTGCCAAGCTTAGTAATGGCAGACACAAAAGCATTTTGAAAGGCACCATTATTTGAAGCAAAGAGATTAACAGTGGCTTTCGATCTCGAATCAGTAAACAAAATCTGATCAGAGCTGAACAATCCTTTTCCTTGTTGAAGGTTTCTATAATATGCATTGTCAAAGGTTTGAGGAGTTGTTGGATCCATGTTAATGGCAATTCTTGGATCAACCTTTACAGGGCACATTTCTCTAAGCTGCATTGCATATTGAAGATTGAGCGTTGGATCAATCTTTTTTGAAGGGCTGAAATTGTAGATTCTTTTGGAGAAACGGCTACAATGGGAGAATCCAAGTGTATGTGCACCTGTTTTACATTTACATAATAATATTGTTAAAAGAAATTCAATTTAACTCTTATGGGATTGAGTTGCCTCGAATTTGTCTATGGACCTATCCGCGGACGGAATAATGAAAAAATAATTTTTTATTAAAACGACATTATTTTTTATTAGTCAACCTGGGCCTCGATGGCCAGCCGAAATGTTCAAAATGCCTTTGTATATATTGTGTATAAAATCATCTACATTAATCCTGTTGATGGCACTGTGGACATTTGAACGTGCTATGGTGAAAATTAAAGATTGAATTGATCATACCTGATAATGCGATCATGTCAGTCTGGGTAAGACCATGCGAGGCAAAGATTGAATTGAGTTGATCTAAGTTAAAATAAGGGCCAGGGAGTTTGTGTTGAACACTAGCTATTGTAGAAATTCTGCCATCTCGTCTTCCCAACTCTACATTATAAAATGGTCCTCCTGCCTGCATTGCACATTAATTTATATTAATTGCTATGTGATTATGTTAATTATTTAAATTAGATGCTCAGTCATCCACATGGAGTAGTTAAACATGATATGCTTTTTAAATATATTAAATTTTTTAAATTTAACAATTATCAAAGACGTTGAACATTTAATTTTTATATATAAAGAGAATTCATGTCCCCTTGTGCAAGTGAAGCTGGTGGACCATTTTTTTTTCTCTTAAAGAATCACATTCCTCACAAAAATATGCTTTCAATCCCTAATTTTAAATGTTTCACCATAACATTATAAATTAATTAAAATATTAAAATTGAGGGTCTTTTTAATCTCAAAATTAAATATTAATGAATAGTAACTTGAAATTAAATTTCTTTTTTTGAGCATCAACTTGTAATGAAGTATTGGTGGATAATAATTAGTAATTAGAAATTAGTTGTTGGTAGTAAATGGTTAAATATATATCAATAAAAAATAATTTTAAATACAAATTCAATTTTTTTGTATAACCAAGATGTTTTACCCATTATTTTGATTTTGATGTAAAATTACACAATGGAAAGGGAAGTATTAGTATTACCAAGTTCACGACATCTCTGGTGGCGAGAGCTAATATATCAGCACATGAAACTTTGTTCCTGCATTGAGGAACACTATCAACGGCGGCCTTGGCTTTGATGACGGTGTCAAACCCGTCTCCCGCCAGTGAAAGATTATCAGGATGATCCTTCTCTGCCTTATTACTCGGCAATGCTAACAAAACCGAGGCATCACATCCCTAATTTGGCACAATTGCAAATTCAATAAAATTTTTATTTTATTTTTTGCATTACGGTATGGTAAGCCGCAATGGAATTATCAACAAGGTAAAAAAAAAAAAAAAGAAGGCAAAAAATACAAACCCGAACAAAGCAATCATGGAAGAAGAGCCTGAGAGTTGCAGGGACAGTGACAAAAGTTTGCTGAAACTTCTTTTGGACGGCAGAACGGACTATAGATTCCACATTTGGACATGTTTTGCTGTAGAAATTTCGGCTAATTTGAGCATTACAGAGAACAAATATTGATAATAGTAATATAACTATGAAGCAACTTTTCCTTTCCATGACTTTTTTTTTTGGTGTTGTGTTGTTAGATTTGTAACACTACTTATATAGAGATCAAGAGGACTAATGATTGGAGTTTAAATGATTAATTAAAGATTAAAAGGTGTTGCAAGTACACTCTGGCCAGTGATAATATTTCTATGGGTTTGGAAGGTGGGCTGAGATGACACTTGGTTCATTTATCTTTTTTTTTTTTTTTTTTTTGGCATGTTCTTGCATACTTTGTGTTAGTTTATATATTAGGAATAACTATTTTTTTTTAATATGACAAGCATTGCAAATTATCATTATTTATTTTTTATTCGTTATTTATACCCATTCATTATCATCTTTATTAAAACTTGCACGATGCAGAAAAAATAATATTTTATAACATCGATATGAACACTATATGAAAATTAAACAGATAATATGAATATGATACGAAAATTAGGTAGGTGACGCGAATATGACACGTTTTACTTGTCTAATATCAAAAACAAGTTAAATGAATCATGCTGACTCATATACAATCTGTGTAATCTGCTTAATATTATAAACATATTAAGTGGGTTGTGTTGATTTATATGCAATCTACTTAACCTCTTTATAGTATTTTTACATTTTAGTCTATCTAACTTCAATAATATTTAAAAATAAATTTTCACGCATAAAATTCATAAATTCTTCAAGATTCACAACTAAAATAAAAAAGTAATACAACAATGAAATTTAAATAGGTTTTAGTTGGAGTATTTATATCTAATATTAAAATTATATTTTTACTCTTAAGCAAACAGGTCACTTGTCTAACCCACGACACAATATGTTTATATTTGTATCATAAATGGGTAACTCGTTTATGAAATCAACTTATTTAACCTCAATTTTAATCCATTTATTTCGCGTGTTAGACGAAAATTCAACCGCCTGTTTGATAATTAAAGGTCATGTTTTTGTTTGCTCGAGTTAAGAGTGATATTTAAGTAACGTCTTTCAATAATGTCAATTTTTTTTACTTTTAATCATTTGGTATTCAGAATTCACTTGTTCAACTAATTTGGATTCACATTCGACAAATGCATAAAGAAAGTAAAGTGCTTTTGAATATTTAAAGGAACTTCGTATCAAAACTCGAATCGAGCAGCGACAGAGGGAAGGAAAATGTGTTCGAAAGAAAGGTTAAGTCTCCTTTGGTTTAAGGTTTTGTTCGGCAACAACTTTTTGAGTAGCTTTTAGTCAAAACGTTGAATACTGATTGAAAAGTTGTTCGGTAACATAACGTTTGAATTAGTTTTTAGAGATTATAATAGCTTTTTGTGAAAAGTTAACTCATATAACGTTTAACTTTTAACGTTAAATGCCACGAAAACAACTAACAGCTATCAAATACCGAATAGATCCTAAATTAATCCAAGTTAAATGGTCTGAAGGGGGCCATTGCCTCCCTGGCTTCTATAAAATCATTAGCGCACTAATCTAACGAAGATCCTTGGTAGTAGCTTAGCAAAATGGATTCCGAACCAATTGATATGAGTTCGATCCAACAGTATACAAAATTTAATTTGATTTTTTTGTTATGGTAAAAGCAAATCCTAATATATTTTTTTTTTCTTAACATATATAAAAACTCTGTATCTAATTTATTTATATAATAACTGTAAACGTAGTTTATTTTTATACAAAACTATTATTGTCAATATATATATTGTTAAATAGAATAAAAATTTTATATTAAATCGAGAGGAAATATGGTAAGGTTTTTTTTGTTGTCATTGAATTATTTTTATCATCGAGGTTTTTTTTTATTTAGTTTTAGATCTGATTTCATTCTATCAATATACAAAAATTCACGTAAAATATACAATAGTATTATAAATTTATAATTCAATTGTTATTATTGGTTATTTGATTAAAATTTAATAACTTAAAAAAATTTTTGAAATTCTAAATTCATTGAATAAGCACATGATATTTAATATATTCAAAGAGATGAATTTAACGTTATAACTCATGATTCTATACGTAGCTGAAATGAATATTTTTACAATTAATAATAATTTACTCTTTATGACATTGTTTTAACAAATTTTTGTTTTATGAAATATTAATATTAAGTTTACATGACAACTTAAAGACGTTACTTTTAATTAAGTTTATTTTTTATTCGTCGTATAAAATGATGAATTTTTTACTTTGGAGAAAAAATTTGGACTCTGTTACTGAATTCAGAATTTTTAGTTAAACAAGAAGAGATCTTATCATTTCATCACATTCCTCCGTAAAACAGGAATTTGAAAATTCTTAACTTTGTTTTAATTTTTAATTTTTATTTTCTTTTTTTAAGAAAGACGTGAGAGCTTTAATTATTTTATTTGGCTTAATATATTATTTTACCGTCAACTTTAGATTTTATTGCAAATTCACTCTGATTTAATCATTATGCCAATTTTGCCATGAACTTTAACCTTTTGTTGCAATCTCACTCTAATTTAATTTTTATATCAATTTTACTTTGAACTTTGACATTTTATTGCAATAGCACCTTAAATTATATTGAGGATTTAAATTGTAAATAAAAAATATATTCACTCTTGATCTTGAGTTTAGATTAACTTAATATATTTGTGAGAATGCGAGAGTTTAGATTAACTTAATTATAATTTAGAATGCTATTGCAATAAAAGATCAAAGTTCTGAGTGCAATTAGTATAAATATCAAATTGAAGTGAAATTGCAATAAACCATTTGGCATGCTAACTTGTTGTAGCAGTAAACCTTATTTTTTTCTTTTTTCTTTTCAAATTCTTTTTTTTATTTTTAAGAAAATTTTTATAATTATATATTTATGAAATAATGATATGATTTTACATAAAAATAGATAAATAAAAAGTCTTGATATAAATATTAAAATTCTTGAAAATATTTAACCACAATAAATACTTTTTTTTATAAAATTTTATAAATGGTCTTAATTAATATCATTTATTAAAACATTTAAAGATTTAAATTATAAAAATTGAAATATGTATTGATTTAAATTATTCAAAAGATTATTATTGGCGCTTTACACATTATGCGATTTAAAAATTTTCTATCATTTTTTAGTTAATACTAAGTTTGCATTAAATACTTTTTTGAGATTACAAATGTAGTTTTGATATAAAAAATAAATTTTTGATTCTTTTTCAAATACCATATAAAAAATTCAACTTAAATGACTAGAATTACAAATATTATAAAGTAATTTTAGTATGATAATCATATTATGAGTCATATTTTAATTAAGTATTATAATGTGTACAAAAATCATTATGAGCATCACAAAAATTTTAAAATTTTAAAATAGTATTTATATGATTAATTTTTTTAGAAAAATATATGTTCTATATTTTATTTTAGAAGAAAACTATTCACTTAGTATATTCTTTGTGTTAATTATTTATTAAAAGGATACTTTATATTTATTGTTGTTAAATAGTTTCAAGAGGTATCATTTGACTCAAAACAATATTTTAAACATAATAATAAATATAATTATATGAAAAAAATTAAATAATTTATAAACAATAAATGATCAGTTCATTTAAAAAAAATAAATGAACATTTTAGTTATTAAATTTTTTTGTATACTTAATAATAAAAATTTAGTTACAAGATAAAAATAAAAATTTTATTTTTTATTATCTATATTGTAGGTAGCAAGTCATATAGTTAACTTTAGATCTAATGGTTTATAATTAAATATTTTAAATCTAATGGTCGATAAAAATTCTGCATCAATACAGAAAGTTTAACTTCTGCACCGTAGTTTTATCTGAATAAAAAATTATATATTTTGTTTTGAAATACAATATAATATTAGTTTGTAATATAATTATAATTAGGTAAGGAAATGATTATTTTAAGAATGAATTCAACTTAACAGCAAATCCCATTTGTTCATTGACCAATCATTTCGTTATAGTCATATAGTCTATAATTTGATAACTGTATTTCTTAAATTAAATATGAAAAAACGAATCTTGTACTTGTAATAACATGTTACCAATAATAATTATAATTGGTCAATTGAAACATTTATATTATCATTATTATTAATTAATTAGATTGTTCATAATTTATAAATTATTTATACTCATTGCTCAAATTCTCAATTTAAAAATGAAAGGACAAAGAATAAGCCAAAGTCTACTATTGATTTATTCATTCTAAGATATCTTTTAATAATTTTTTTAAAACGAAATTATTGAATAACGGTCTTAAATAACAACTTGGTTGTTATGTCACTAATCTTCTGAGGTGATTCAATTAGTAAAATGTTTATCTTACTAATTATAT
The DNA here is from genome assembly GCA_948099535.1 of Jatropha multifida. Classification (NCBI taxonomy): domain Eukaryota; kingdom Viridiplantae; phylum Streptophyta; class Magnoliopsida; order Malpighiales; family Euphorbiaceae; genus Jatropha; species Jatropha multifida. Next base: position 1,043 of record CANUEX010025800.1, on the reverse strand, counting down.
TTTTAAGTTAATATTCAAAATTAATCTTTGATTTCACAAACTATTGATACTTCAATTAAATCAAAGATAGTGTTAAATTTAGGGTTATATAATGTTTAAATAGAAAGTGACAAACTAATGATTTCATCTAATTTTAAAATGAATAAATTTAATTATGTGGTAAATAAATATGAAATTGAAATAATACATAAATTAAGAAATATTTAAATTGATTGATGTGATTAAGATTATAAGTTTATGAGATTTAATTAAAGAAATGCAAATGTAAACTAAAAAGAAATAGAAGAATTTATATATCAATAAACAGTGGAAATAAATAATTAAATTTAAATTGTATAATTTGTTCATAGGTGGAAATAAACCACAAAAGTAGATTAGAGTAAATAAATAAGGAAGAAAGGCTGGTGCAACCTTCTAATCTAGGTTAGTGCAATACTAATTTTCTATTTTAATTAAAGTTAAATATATTTTTAATTTCATAAATATGATTTATTTTTTTAAAGGAATTATTGAATACTATTTTATGGATTTTAAAAGAAAGATATGTGATTTTATATGAGATGATTTCTGAATAATTTTTATGATTTGACTAGAAATTCTATAATTATGAAAAAAAGAATGTTGGTCACTTATATCTGTTGTTTGAATGATGGCTATGATTAAAAGTTTTGAGCAATATTTGTAAAATGGAATATTCCAATGTGATTTTATTTAAATATTTTGACTGATTGGATCTTATAATATCCTGAAATTTTTATTTCGAAACATTCCCATTTAAATTTAAATTGTAAATTATTAGCCAATAATATTACGCCACGTAATATTATGGGAATCGAAAATTATTTTGGTTCGCCCAAAAATTTATTGAATAACCATTAATCGATTAAAAATCGGACCAATATTTCTTTAATTGGACCGAATTAATTTAAATTAGACCCGAATCGGATATTTTTGAAAAACACTGTGCGTCACTATTCTTTTCTCCCCGGCAACTTACCTTGGACGGTTTGTTTTTATTAATAATTATAAAACTTTATTTTTTT
>CANUEX010025798.1:0-10080 GCA_948099535.1 Jatropha multifida | reverse complement strand
TTTCACAAATAATTCTCATTTCTCATCCACCATTTCTTATTCAAAATCTTTTCATAATTAACACCTTTTATTTCAAAATACTTCTACTTACAACTTATAAAATCCAACACCTTCTCATTTTCTCATGCTCAATAAATTCAAATGGTCATATTCAAAATAAATGTACTTAATATAGTATACAAGTACTTAAATCAAGAAATTTCTAGCATTTTCATAAACCTGACCTTTGCTGTGTTCTCAGGGTATAACTGAAGTTCTAGCACTTCAAATTGAGTGAAACTTAATTCCTTAGAAAGGTAAGACAATATTATTCAAATTTCATGAAGGAACCATAGTCCAGATCATTTTCTAAGAGGGTGTAAGAAACCCAAGAACATAGACCAACAATCCAAACACGATTCAGCACAACTAGTTTTGGTATAAGGATCATAAGTTGAGCTATATGTATTCAAATTGAAAAAAAGAGGATGATTTAGAAATCTAAGAAGTATAAATACAACCATTATGAAGAACATAAGACATTATCTTACCATTTTGGTGGCCAAAATAGACAATCAATTCGGATATACAAGTGAGACATCATAACAGAACCAGTTTTGGTATTTAAATCATAAGTTGAGCTAAAAGTATTGGAATTGAGCATAAGAGGATGTTTTGGAAATATAAGAAATAGAGATACAACTTTCATGAAGAAGTCAAAAATGGATGCAAATCATAAAGGGGTCAAAAATGACTTACAATCCCACCTAAGTACACCTCTAACATCAATATTCATCAAAAACCTAGAAATGGAAATGTTGAGAAATTGAAAAGGGAGAGAAGGTATTAGTGCACTAACCTTAAAAAGAAGCTTTAACAAGCTTAGAACCTCTACTCTTTGGCCTTATCCTTGCCCTTTGAGGAAGGTTCACCAATATCTTCAAAGTAGGAAGATATTCACATTAACATCAAAATTAACAAAGGAAAGGAATGGAGCATGATTTAATGCATCTATTGCATGCCTAATCCTTGAATTCTACTCATTAAATCATAAAATTCAAATTTCATAATTTACCTCTTTCAATGGCAACTTGAATTCTCCAAGCTTTTAATCCCCAATTTCAACTTTAATTACTTAGTTCTTAGAGATTAATTATTTTTCTTTGATTTCATTAGGTGGTTTTGTGTTGATTTGTGGAGTAAAAATGAAAAAAATGGAGGAGGAAGAAGAAGATAGAAATGGCGTGGGTGATGGAGAAGAGAGGAGAGAGAAGGTGTAGATGAAATGGTGATAATCCATTAAGTACCAAAGTCAAACTTTGCTTCTCCATTTTATGCTAAATCAATGGCTAAGATTGAGTCTTTAGGTAATCTCATCCAATGGCTCTAAATATTCCTCAAATAATTCACTTCTAAATATTACTTAACTCCACTAATTAATTAAATTAACTCCACAAAAATATTTCCTCATCTATTTCCTCAATATACCTCACTAAAAATTAATATTCACAAGTTGCCGAAATTTGCCAAAAAATAATATTCATAAGTTGCTGCAACTCTTCGAAAATATTCATGAAATATTCTCTACCCACCTAAATCATGCAAACATGCTCCAAAAATATTTAATGAGACAATAGACACATGTAGTAATTTTTCCAGATCGAAATAATACCAAGTCCCGAACCGGTGGTACTATTTACAGACTAGTAAATCACTATTGACAGTACCAAAAAATTAGTTCGCTACACGGCATGGCTGTGCTAGAAAGCCAGTTTCAGCAGTACACAGCAGGAGCTGGACTTGCCTGAGCCAATTTTACTATTTGATTCATAAATTGGGCTACGATTATCCAAATTCGACACTAGAGGATGAATTGGAAAGCTAACAAATAAATCTACAACTTTTATGAGGACACTAGAAGAAATATGAGCATCTTAGATGCCAAAATAAGCAATCAATCTGAATATATAAGCTTGATGCCATGATAGAACCTATTTCTGGTATTTAGATCATAACTCGAGCTATAGGCATCCAAATTAGACACAAGAAGGTGTTTTGGAAAGCTAAGAAGTAGAGCTAAAACGTTTATGAAGAGCTCAAATACAGATAAAAGAAATAAAGGGTCCAAAAATGAGTTCTAAATTGAACCAATAACACACATAACATCAAAGTTTATCAATTCAAGCAACTTACACAGAATTTTCAATTTCTACACTTAAAAACATCAGTTCTCAAAATCAATAAATGGGAAAATAACAATGTTCATGATCGGCAACACCAATAATTAAAATCAAACTAAACATATAATTGCAGAGCAGAAACATCACTCAAAGAAATCAAGGTAGACATATACTTGTAGAGCACTAACCTCAAACCGCACAATAGCAAACCAAACTTCGTAATTATGCCTTCCCTTTACCCTTATCAACCTTAGAAGGTTCACCCTTCTCTATGGGCATGAAAAGAAAAAACAAAACATAGACATCAATCATTAGGGATTTGAAATCTCTTAACAGTAATGACTCCAATAACACAATCAAATTAGAGAACAACATACGGATTGCAAAACAGAAACTTACCTTGATTAGGGAATGCCTACTGTGATCACAGCCTAATTGCACCTTAATCTTCTAACTTTAATCACTATCCTAATGTTACTAATTCTCAATTTTCATATGATTGTAGATTCCAATGGTCAAAATCACAGGAATAGAAGAAGACCTGTCTTTCTCTTTTTTTCCTTTCTCTCTTATGCGTGTGTGTGTGAAGAGGGCGGCACTCTCTTCTCAAAAAGAGGGTGTTGGCCACTCTTTTTAATTTTAGGTTAAAATATATATTTTCCTTTCTTTTTAAATAGAACACAAAATGGCCCATAGTTAAATAAGCCCACCTACTTTAAAACCCATTTAATAAAATACCCATAAATGAAATACCATTAATACAATTAAAATTATACTTTAACAAATAATTCCTTAAATAATAAATGAGTAACAATAATAATAAATAAATCTTATTTGATAATAAAATCCCAATAATTGACAACAAATACCAAATTAATTATTTTAATGTCCAAATCAAATCAATTTAGGAAAAATATTTTAAAATCAGTTCAACACCATTCTCTCTCTCAATTCCAAATATCTAGGTGCAACTAGAACCGTATCACGTTAAATTCCATAACTAGGCTTCCTAAGGCAAAACTTCCCAATTCGCAATTCGGATTCCATTAAATGCACGAATAATCAAACATATAACATGTAATGCATTAATCATAATCTAGACAAAATAATTATGAAAATAACTTATTTGAATTGAAATTCATACCAATACCCCAACTTGGTACCAATTAGCAATCCAGTAGTCATTATTCATAATTCCAAAAATGAAGGCGTTACAACTCCTCCCCCCTTAAGAAAATTTTGTCCTCAAAATTTACCTAAGTAAAATAGGTGAGGATGCTAAGCTCGCATGATCTCTTTGCTCTCCCAGGTAGCTTCTTCTGTTTTATGGTTCCGCCATAGGACTTAAACAAGAGGAATTTTCTTGCTTCTCAATTCCTTGACTTCTATTGCCAAGATTTTTACTGGTTCTTCCTCATAAGTCAAGTAAGGCTGAATGGTAATCGATTCAGCCACTATCACATGTGAAGGATTCGACCTGTATTTCCTCAACATTGACACATGGAAGACATTATGGATCTTGTCCGAATCTGGAGGTGCTAGTGATTGTGACCTAGGCCAGTAGTTTGGACCTTATGTTATTTGAATTTAATTAATAAAGAGATTACTTTTATTATTATTATATTATTTTTGCATGTTGCTTTAAAATAATATATATCCCTAGTCATAAGTGAAATATTGACTAGTATAAGTTTGAATGTGTATGGTGATGCCATTCAAGCTTATAGGTACCTATAAGGATAATGTACTGGATAGACCCGCTTTGAGATCATTACATGGGTCAATGTCATTAATGATCTCATTATGGTTATGTCACTAAATCCTTAGACCTGAGGTCGTCACAGCGTCCTACATGAGGAGCTTTGTGTTTTGATATTATCAAACGTCATCTTTAATCGGATGACTATAAAGGTTATGGTTGAGCATAATGTAAATCATACAGAGGATAGTCCACGATCGAGATGGGATTCATTTCTCTTTCATAAGAGAGATATCTTTTGGGCCCCTCGATAAGTAGGACTGAGAAATGCATGGTCGTGCTCAAATAAATTGATATAGAGAGATCAATTTGATTTGATTTATTAGTCTTCTTGCGAATCGAGAAATGGATATGTTTGAACAATATAAGTATGACGTGATCCATGACTTATGTTCAAATTATATATCGTGTAACAAAAGGAATCATGACATGTATCATTAGGTTTTATATCGGACAAACGATTTCATATTTATTGGGCAATCATAATGTCTGGCTAGAGGCTGCTTATGATTTGGGGGCTGCATTGTGAGTATGGCCCACTACCAACTAAATATGGACCTATTGGGTCGCACACCAGATTATCATGGACGAGCATGGGGTTTTAATGGGCTTGAAATTTGATTCAAGGCCTAAGGGATTAAAAGAATCAGATTAAGCGAATTGGGCTTTAAATTAGGTTTAAAAGCTCGTTAGCAAAATCTGATATGAAGGCTTTTCTAATTAGGGTTTTATTTTAATATATAAGTGTTATATACCTATAAAATAAAAAAGAACGATTTTTAAGATAGATAAGAAAATGCTTCCTTCTCCCTTTTAAAGAAAAACCCTAACCGCAACTTCATGGAGCTAACAGCCTTGCGCTCTTCTAGTGAGATCGTGTGTGGATACTAGTAGAGGACGTTTGCCTGAGGAGCAGCGTTTGTTCATGGTGAAACATGACTTCGAACCCTAGGTTTGTAGTCAAACCCTATTATTCCAAAATATTATAATGCATGGATCCTTGGCGGGTTTTTACCGTGTCACGAACTTTTGTTTCCGCTATGCCGTATGTAAGACACCTGCAAAAACCTTACAGAAGGTAAAGGTAGTTAGAATGCAAATAGACCCACATGCTCTATGATCTCATATGGGCCAATAAACACTGTGATTTCCCTCTTCATCGCTGGCCATAAAAAATGAATTTTCAGATCCTGATACATTTTATTACTACCAGGATGCATGGCATATGGACTATTATGAGCTTCTTCCATGATGTTCTTCCTCAACTCTAAAATCTTTGGTGCACAAATCTGATCCTCGAAAAATCGAAAACCATCTTCTTTGATTACAAAGCCTTTCTTCCTTCCTTCCTTCTTGAACCAAACCTTTGCATAAGGAAATTTTCTCATCACGTAGTTGGGCTTCTTGAATCTGCTAAATAAAGGTAGGCGTGATTCTCATTTCGGCCTCAATCACCCCATCACTAGTTATCGACAAGTGTGTATTCATTGCTCGTAGAGCTACCAAAGATTTCCTACTAAGCACATCTGCAACTACATTTGCCTTGCCAAACTCAACCCATCTCCGTTGTCGTAAATTAAGCTCCCTTTGAGTGAGCAAATATTTAAGACTCTTATGATTAGTAAAGAGTCTACATTTCTCCCCATATAAATAAAGCCTCTAAATTTTTAATGTGAAAATAATAGCTGCTAACTCTAGGTCATGAGTATGATAGTTCTTTTCATGTGGCTTCAACTGTCTTGATGCAAAAGCAACTACCTGTCCTTCCTGCATGAGTACACAGCCAAGTCCGTTAAGGAAAGCATCACTATAAACATCATTTACCTTGCCCGGCTCAGGCTAGATTAACATCGATGCTTCTGTTAGCATCTTCTTTAACTGGTTGAAATTGGCTTGACATTTCTCCGTCCATTCAAACTTGACATCTTGATGAAGTAACCTTGTCATAAGGGCAGCAATGAGTGAAAACCCCTTAACAAAGCGCCTATAGTATCCTATTAAGCCTAAAAAGCTTCTAATTTTTATAAAATTTCTAGGTGATTGCTAGTCGACCACTGCTTCAATCTTCTTAGGATCAACCTTGACACCCCTAGCTAGTATAACATGCCCTAGAAAAGCTATCTCCGTTAGCCAGAATTCACATTTGCTGAATTTAGCATATAGTCATTTTTCCCTTAGAGTTTGCAGTACCATCCTCAAATGAATATCATGATCAGCTACAGTCCGTGAGTACACCAATATATCATCGATGAACATCACCACAAACTGGTCAAGATATGGGTGGAAAACCCTATTCATTAAATCCATGAATACAGTTGGGGCATTAGTCAACCTGAATGGCATCACTAAGAATTCATAATGCCCATACTGATTTCGAAAGGCAGTTTTAGGCACATATGACCCCTTAACCCTCAATTGATGATATCCAGATCTCAAGCCAATCTTTGAAAAGACACAAGCCCCTCTTAGCTAGTCAAACAAGTCCTCAATTTATGGCAATGGATATTTATTCTTGATTATCACTTTATTCAGCTGTCTGTAGTAGATACAAAGCTGCATAGTTCCATCCTTCTTCTTAAAAAATAGTACTAGGGCACCCATGGAGAGACACTAGGGCGGATAAAGCCTTTGTCCAATAACTCCTGAATTTGCACTTTTAGCTCCTTCAATTCTGCAGGTGCCATACGATAGGGAGCAATAGATATCAGGGTGGTACCTGGAATCACCTCGATATTGAATTCAACTTCTCTATCTGTAGCTAGCCCTAGTAGATCCTCAGGAAACACATCAGCGAAATCCTGAACAGTCGGTACATCTAGCACACTCTAAGGTTCCCTTTTAGGCTCGAGCACACAAGCTAGGAAAGTCTAACACCCATGTTGTATCATCTTGTTGCCGATACTAGCTAAGATGACATTAGAGAGAAAATCTAACCTCTCTCCAACAAATACAATTTCCTCTCTCGAAAGTGTCTGAAGGGTAATTCTCTTATGTCTACCATCTACCATCACCCTATGTCTGAATAACCGGTTCATCCCCAAGATGACATTAAATTCCCAGAATGGTAATTCAATCAAGTCCCCCAAGAAAACATGACCATGAATAATAATTGGGCAGCCTCTATATACACGGTTCAGCATAACACTATGCCCTAAGGGATTTGTAACCTCTATTTTCTGATCTAAAGTATCAACATGCAAACCACCCAAATCCCCTAGATGCATAGATAAATAAAAATGGGTAGAACTCGTATCTATCAACACATGTACCGAGGTACTAAGAATAAAGAATGTACCCACTATCACATCTGGTGCATCCTGCTCCTCCCTGCCTCTAATGGCATATACTCCGGCTGGAGCTCTAAACACAGGTCTATCCACTGTTTCTGAAGCTACTCTCTAACCACCGGTACCAGTTGCACCTCTACTTTTGTTCCAAGGAGCTATAGGAGTAGATCTAGTAGATTGCTGACCAATCCCAATTGCGGTCTTTGGGAAGTCCCAAATCATGCGCTATGTGGACCCACACCTCAAACAAGCTCCTATGGTCCTCCAGCAAATGCCTGGATGTTTCTTTCCACAAGGAAAATAGGCTGGTAAGTCACCTCTACCACTGCCACCTGCACTAACCACCAAGGTAATCTGGGGAGTCTGTCTAGATGGCCGACTCTGGCCCTGTCTCTATCCTTATCTGCGCCCAGATGATGGGGGTCCTCTATGCCTCTTATTAGAGTTCTGAGCTGTAGAAGTTTGTCCGATCAGTGCACTGTGAAACCTCTTCTGCTGATTCCTCTACCTACGGCCCTCTTGTTTATTTCTGATCTCCTCTAGCTCTAAGACATCAGACACCAATGCTAATAGCTAAGTGTGATGGTGGGGAAGTAGACAGAATTCCAACTCATCATGAAATCCTTTCCTGAACCGTTTACATCTGTCCTCTTCAGTAGGTATGAGCTCAGAAGCATACTTGCTCAATCTTATGAACTCTCTCTCATACTTTGAGACTATCATTCTTCCCTATTTTAGCTCTAGGAACTCTGCCTTTCTTTGCTCAGCAAATAGTGTACCCACATACTTCTTTTTAAACTCTGCCAGAAAGAAGTCCTAAGTTCTCTATTCAGCCTTGACTGTCTTCAAAGTGGTAGACCACCAGTGGTAAGTTGACTCCTTCAATAGGGAAGTAGCACAGATCAAACTGTCAGTAGGGGGAACACTGCAATTGCTCTAACACTCTCTATGTGTTTTCTAGCCAAAACTCAGCAGCACTAGCATCATCCTCCTTCATGCCCTTGAAATCCTCTGCTCCGTACTTACGCACTTTATCGAAAGGGGGTCGAGGAACAGTTGTTGAAACCACTGGGGCCTGACCTCCAGCCTGCCTAAGACCATCTGCGAGCCGTTGCAGTAACACATCCTGCCTTTGAGCCGTTGGACCATTAGCAGCAGGTCTTGCTGCTGATGCATGCTCACCTACAGAATCTCTAGCCTCAACACCATTAGGAGGAACATGACTATTAACCTCCTCATTAGTAGCGTGTTTAGAAGCTGAAGACATCATATCAATCTTGTAATTCACAAGATCTATATCAGAGTAAGGTTCCATTCCAGATTGAAATAATGACATGTGCTAATAGCGATATAAAGCTCACTTTCAAATCTCACACCCAATCCCCAAAATGAGTTAAACAAAACAAGTTAAACAAAATAGTCAAACTAAGTAAATTAAACCAGAATCGACTAAACCAACTGCTCTGATACCATTAAATGTAATGCTCCCTTTCCGACCCTACAAGGCCAAACAAGAGATGTCACATTCTATGCTAGAGGCACGTACCGACTTGCTTATTAGTGCAGATCTAATATTTATTATTTAAAAAAAACAAACAGTGAAGTCTTTGTTTCATTAGTCCAGATCTAATATTTATTATTGATTTAGCTTAAAATGAGAAGTAAAGTTTGACTTTGCTACTTAAATCACCAACACTTTCTCTCTCCTCCCTTCTTCTTCCTCCACACCAACTTCTTCTTCCTTCTTCCTCCATTTTTCTTTCATTTTCCTACCTCCAAATACCACTAAAACACCTAATTAAATCATAGGATTTTGATTAAACCTTGAGAATTAAGTAGTAGAATCTTGAATTTAGAGTTTCTAAGCTTTGGTTTTGGAGTTGCCATTAAAGGAGGTAAGTTGTAACTTTTGGGTTTTGTGATTTATTAAGTCTAATTCTAGGATTAGCCATGGAATTCATGCATTAAGCCGTGATTTTTTCTTTTCTAGTGTTAATTTTGATTTTAATGAGCTCTTTTCCTACTTTGAAGAGATTGGTGAACCCTCCACCAAAGGCAAGGAGAAAGCCTAAGGATAGAGTTTTTAAGATTTTTTAAAATGACAAGATAATATCTTGTGTTCTTCATAAAAGTTTTAGTTCTACTTCTTATATTTCTAAATCATCCTCTTTTGTCCAATTTGAATACATGGAATTCAACTTATGATTTTTATGCCAAAACTAGTGCTGAATCATATTGGATTATTGGTCTGTGTTCTTGGGTTTCTTTTACCCTCTTAGAAAATGATCTGGACTATGGTCCCTTCATGAAATTTGTAGTATTTTGTCTTATCTTTCTAAGGAATTAAGTTTCACTCAATTTGAAGTCCTATAACTTCAGTTATACCCTGAGAACACAACAAAGGTCAGGTTTATGAAATTAATTTGGAAAGAAACCAATTCCCCTTCATTCTCCATGGTTGGCCAAACCCTTGTTTGGTGAAGGACACCATGCTCTTTGTGATTTCTATGCTTGATTTAAACTTTAATAAGGTTTTTATTAAGAAATTTGTTGGTGGTTAAGATTTCTCTTTTGAATTTTGGTGTTTAAACATTTTAGTAAGACTTAAAGAAGGTTTTTAAAGTATTAAAAGAGTTTTATGGTTACTTGTTTGAGAAATGGATTTAATGATTTTAAAGAGTGGTTTTAAGTTGATAATTAGTACTTTTAATGGAGGCATTATGAAATAAAGGTTTTTGCTTGAAACATGAATTGATTTTGTTGGATTTTACAAGTTGTAAGTTAAGTGATTTTGAAATAATAAGTGTTAATTTTAAAATGTTTTTGAATAAGAAATGGTGAATGAGAAATGAGACTATTTATGGAAGAATTTAAT
>CANUEX010025783.1:0-15341 GCA_948099535.1 Jatropha multifida | reverse complement strand
TCATTCAACCAAATATTCTAAAATTAACAAACTAATTAATCAAAAATTTAACTAAATAAATTCTGAAAATAATAAAATTAATACCCAATAAATATCAAAGTCCCGATAAATCCTTGAATCGGAGGAGGAGGAGACGGTGGCTGGTGGCATCGACGTTGCTAGAAGCAGGCTGAGGTCGAGGAGAAGATGCTGCTGCTGAGTTTGCTGCCAAGGCCGCGCGCGGAGGAGTAGGTGGTGGCTCAAGGCGTCGCGACACTAGGGACAGAGCTGCTAGAGCTCGCTGGAAACGGTGGCGCGACGAGGAGAGAGGAGGGTCTGAGGCGGCATTGCTGGTGGTGCTGCGACGAGGAGGAGCTGAGCGTGGAGCTGCTGTGGTTGGCTGCGACGCAATGGAGCTGATCTTGCGCAGAGAGAGAGATAGAGATAGAGATAGAGAGCAGCAGGAAGAGAGAAAGAGAAACTGTGAGAGAGAGAGGGCTGGTGGCTGTGGCACAATGGAGGAGATGGTGGCGCAGTGAAGAGGAGCCGGAGATGGTGGCTGAAGACAGTGAGAGAGGAAGAGAGAGTGAGGGTTGAGAGGAAGAGGAGAGTGTTCGATGAAGAAGAGAGAAGGAGAGGAAAATAAAAAGAAAAGAGAGAAAAGAAAGAAAAAGAAAAAGAAAAAGAAAAGAAAAAAATAATAAATTTTAAAATTATTAAATAAAAACAAACCGTCTGAGTTAGATTGTCGGGGAGAAAAAATAGTAACGCACAGTATTGAAATAACCCATTAATTTATTTTTAAAAGAATTTTTATTTAAAATTTAATTATAAAATTTTCACCAATGAGAATTAGCGAAAAATAATATTTTATGCCGCAAACCGAACCCGAAAACCAAATTTAAATAGTCAAACTCAATCGAAAAATCCTTAAATCAAATGTAAACTAGGCTAAATTGTTGGGTTAAATCAAATCGATTCAAATCAAACCGGAACCATTTAGTTAAAAAAAAAGGAATTGAATAAAAAAAAAGAGAAAGAGAGACTTTCTCTCTCCTCCTCCGTTCTCTCTCCCCGACTCTCACTGTGCGACAGCCTCCTTCCCCTTTCCCCTTCACGTTTCCGGCCAACTGGCCATAGAATCTGGCAATCGAGCACCCTAACTTCAAGTGCTCGACGAGAGGATGAAATTGATGGCCTTGGTTTGTGCGATCGGTGCTTAAAATGAAGGAGATCGGGACTGGAACTCCTTCGACATGCCGCGATGAAGTTTTCGATGATCCACGTCGTTATCGGCGGTTCTGGGGTCAAGAACGGGTGCCGATCAACTCGCCTACCCCTCCATTTGTGGGCTTTTCCCTTGAAGTTTTGAGCAGCCACCGTTAATGGCAGAAGGAGAGCGACTGTTGGGGCTATTTTTGGCCAATCGGTGAAGTAACTCCTTTAGTTGACGCTAGATTTCAGCTCCTTGTGGAATTCCGAGTTTGCTGGTGTAAAAAACGCCCAATTCTAGGCTGAAAGGAGTTTTTGGCCAGCGTTCATTGCGGCGTCTATGGTGGTCCGGCGAGGTACCCAAGAGGCAGAATGCTGCATTCTATGCGCTGAACACGAATCTGGAGTCCGATTTTCAATCGGTATAATTTATGCTTCAATCATTTAAATTTGATATAAATTCAAGTTAGAAATTTATTATTATTGGGTTGAATTTGCTTAAATAATATTAAGTGAATTACATGAAAGTTAATTGTGAAATGAATTTCTAAATTCATTAGTGAAATTAGCCAATGTAAGAGAATTATAAATAAAAGTGACAAGAACTTGTGAGTTGGTAGAAAAATGTAAAATTAGGACAGTTAAATTGTTATTAAGCAAGTTAAAGACAACTTAATTATAAAGAAAATGTATTATGAGATTGAAGTTCTAATTGAAATATATTGAGAATGGAGGATGAGAAATTGAATTGCTTTGCCCGAAGGATGGGCTGTGGATTATTGCTGAAAATGTGAAATTTAAATAGATTAGATAATAAATAAAATGTTGTCAAAGCAAGATAGAAACAGTAAAGACAGAATTAATATGATGTATGAATTATTTTAGAATAAACCGATTAAATAAATACATGTGCATATATGTATATAAATGATCTTAATAAATTGTAATATTAAATAAAAAAATAAATTAATAAGAAACAAATTAGCTAATTAAACATAAATTATTTATATTATATTTATTTGATTTTAGCAACATATTTAGAAATGAAATTCTAAATGGTATTGTGAGAATAAGAAAAGTAAAGTAATTGAATAATTGTTATTCCGAACCCATATTAAATTTAATTGTCAAAATAATTAAGTATATGAAAATGTGTATAAATAAAATTAGTAATTATTAAATTGATTCATAAAGTACATAATAAAATATTTATTAAATCATATTATACTTATTTGGTAAAATATAAATTCTAAGAGAAAAGAATTAATTTTAGTTGAATGATTTTAATAAATTGAGTAATAATTTTAATAAATGGGATTTAAGTTAAGTGGATTATTTCTTTAATTATTAAAGTAATAAATCATAAACGATTTAAATTAGTTAATTTACTTAAAAATATAAAGAAGGTAATTATAATAAAGAACTGAATATGAAATGTTAATTTGATATTAGGTTGAAGAAGCTTAATAAACTGTTGTGAAAGCCTGGTTGATCTGTGGAAATCAACTTCTTGCTTTTAGGTGAGTAATAATATATAATGCTTTACCAAATTCATTATTGCATAATTTATTTTATGCATTGTGCTTATTATTTCTAAATTCTTGCATACATGGTATATGGATGAATGCTTGTGTAATGATAAATACTGTGAATAATTGGTTTGTACACAATGATATGTGATTGCAGTGTGGGAGTTGGAATGAGGTGAATCACCTGGGTTGAGAGCACGAGCATGGTGAGAATATCGTCAGTGGGCCATAAGCGGTGAGAGTGGCGCCCCCCTTGTGTACTCTGGATGATGACACGTGTCATGAAAAAATATTTTTACAAAGAAAATTATTTTGCAAAAAAGTTTTAATCTGATTATGGTTTTGCCCGAATGGGGGTAGGCTCCCTGGGTGCACAAGTCACAGGACAATGGGATCATCTGATGTGATATGATGGATATTAAAGCATGCTTGAAGAGAGCATGGTCCTTTTAAGGTGATTTCACTGACTAACAACCATTTGATGTTCATATGGTTGCAGTTGTTTGTGGGTGATATGATTGGAATTGTGTGAATGGAGAATGTCCATTTAGAATGCCTTAAGTATCATTTGTGTGAATGTGTAGATTTGGTATTATATGTTATTATTCACTGAGTTTTATACTTACCCCTTTCCCCTCTTATCTTTTATGTTGTTTCAGGAAATTGTGAATCAATTGTATAAATTTGGAGCTTTAGTTTTCTTTCCTTTTGAGGTTATTTAAAGGAATGTTTAAATGTATAAGATAGAATTATTTTGAATTCTTTGTAATTGTACAGTAGTAGAAAATCCGCAGTTATGATAAGATTTTATGATTGTAATAATAATGTTAAATATATGTAAGATTTTATGGGAACGATTGAATTGAATGAAATAAGACCTTGTGATAGTTTGAATCATTGAAAATATAATAGGCCAACTTGTAGAATACTTTCATGTAATTATGGTGTTAAAATCAGATATTAGGCTTGCTACGGACCTTGGTGGCTTTAAGTTTTTTCAGGCCCTAGTGCCGATTCGGCCCATGGAAACGGATCGTAATATTTTTACAATAATGATATTAAAATTATTATCATTTTTATTAATTATTTAAAATTAAATTTTGACCATTATTATATTTGATAAGCCGGAACATGTTTGTGATTACGCTTGCAAACCATTATGGCTCACCAAATTTTGTTGTTTGGATAGCAATTTTATAAAATGAAAAAAAAATTATCTAGAAATGTTTTTTTCATAGTTAAAAATGTAATTTCAAGTTTTTTTTTAAATCACATTATCTCATCTTTCCTTTTCCTACTTGTCAAACATCAAACAGCACCATAGAACTTAACTCTTCTTCTCTTTCTCTTCCACTTTTACCATCGAACAAGTTGTATTTTTCAGAAGCTAAGTTATCGCATCACCTTTAAATTTTATTATAATTATAATTAATGCGTTATCCTTCAATGATTAAGAATTTGCATCTTTCCAATTACAATATCCTTTGTTCCTCACAAAAGGGTTAATTATATTTCACTGTGTTAAAACTTTTCAATTTTTGCTATTTTACCCCTTTTATAGAATAAATGAATTCTACAAAATTCATTTAAAAATCTATATTTTTTAATTTAAAAAAAATATATATAAATTTTAATTTTATGAAATTGAACACAACTATATTAAATTCCACAAAAATACGTGAAATTTAACTTTACAAAACTAAAGAATCAAACTTTTCGTGGTGAAATTACCCTTCAATTTTTTAATCTCTTACTTATTTATTTTATTAAATTTAGCCAAAATCATTTAAAAATATAGTTTTGTAGAAAAACATTTTCTTATATTGCGTTTTTATTATTTTAATATTTTTTTTAGCTTTTCTTTCGCTATTGAGAAAAAAGATTCAAGTTAAATATAAACTTATCACTAAATTTAATGCAATAATTTTATTAATATTGTTTTTATTTTATATATTTATTTTAAGAAAAAAAATGTATATAGCATAACATAAATATAATTAATATTATTATTAATTTTTGTAAAATTATTATTTTAACAATATTTAAAAAATAAATAAATTTTCAATTATAAATTTATTCCATATATGATTATGTAAAATTTAATTAAATCATATATTTTAAATTAATCATATCAAATATAAAAATTCTTAGTCTAAACAGAAAATTTTATAATTGAGGATAAAAATTGTAAATTAATATCTTCGGTTCGTTTGGCTTTTTGAAATGTTGATTAAATCCAAACGAGGCTTATTTTTTCGCCACCTCATCAGTCCACATGAACAACAAATTTACTAAGGAAAAAGACCAAAAAAGACAAAGAAGAACATGTAAAAATTTTCAAAAGCATCTTCAATAAGATTTGTTAAATTACAATCTTAAGAAGCCCCATTTAAGCTTAATCAGCATTCAAACAAGTCAAATCCATCTCAGACACTTAAATCACAATTTCTTTTAAATGTTTAGGCATTCGATTGCAAATATTTTTCATTCAAACACAAAAAAGCTCATACATTTCAAATATAATAAACCCAAGATTTCCACTATAATATTTCAACTCGCATAATACTTAAATTCCTAATACTTTCCTCCCCAACATACCCTTCTCCGGAAGGAAACTCAACAAAAAGCAGCATACGATAACATTGAACAATGGCATTGTTATATCAAAAAAGAAACAGTAACTTTTGGCTGCTAACTTTATTTCAAAAGGAAAAACCTTAATCAATAGAATTCCATGTAAAAAAAACAAAACACAAGTTTAAGGATCAAGAATAGAATTGTACCATAATTTAAGGTACATTTGCTAGAGCAACAATTGCTGTCTAAAGCACTGCAAACAACATTGATCTGTGCAAAGCACTCTTCCCACGATAACTTTGTTCTAAAATAAACAACCAGCCGTCACTATAGTAAACGATGGGCTTAATTTCACCCGTTAACCTAAACTCATCAATAGTGCACATTTATACGCCCAAATCTCAATCTTTTATAACAATAAAGACCATATTATCCGATCTTATAGATTTCGACAATAGAAAGAAAATACGAATGACACGAATTTGAAAAAATCTTCCACTTCAAACAAGTACAACATCATAAGTTTTTGCTCTCTTAATTCTCTCGCTTGTCACTTCAATCACACTCCTAATTTTGCATTCTCCGTGTGCGAGTATTCTTTGATGAAATATCTCTCTCCATTTAGGAAAAATATTGAGAAAGTTAAAGAGCAAAAATTTTAATCCCACATGTTCTTATCATCTTTCCATCACTCAATTTGTGAAGTATGACACTATGATTTTCATTTTTATACAAAATAATATTTAGTGTGGTTTATGTTACAAATTGAAATTTAGGCACACGTTTCTATTCACCAATTATAAGTTCAAAGATGATGGGAGAACTTAAGCCATAGAGGAGTACACAATTGCACGGCCACCATCGACTCAATCATTCACTGTCTTTTTGCTTTAGAAAGAGTTTTAATCAAACCTTTTGTTATCTTCCAAAACCAAATCAAATTCATCACTGCCAACACAGGAGGCACCAAAAGCAAGCTATAGAAGCCCAATGGAAAGATTTTTGTCACCTGAAATTAAAAGAGAGAGAGAGAGAGAGAGAAAGAATCAGCAAAAGAAGGAAAAAGAGTTACGAATCAATTGCAGCAATCTTTTATTGCTTTTGCATTTTATCCCGGCTATGCAGCAAATATCCTTAACATTTTTTTCTCGATATGTAAAAGAAACAAAATGGAGCCAATTACAATGCATATTTAGATAACCATTCTCTATAACAGTATAATTTTCTCCTAAGGGCATATATCTCAGACTTCTGATTTGATAAGAGTATTATAAGTCAAAGGTTACTGATGCAGAAATACACAGATTGAAAGCAAAAACAATAATGCTTTTTTTTTATTCATTGGGAGGCCAATGAGATGAAATAACATGATGAACTACACAATAAGGGTAGTGCTTTCCTTGACTCAACAAATTGATGAAGGCTTGTTTGTTCACGTTGGAATTGGAAAGAAAACGAAAAAGAATTTCTAAGTGCAAAATTATATTCCAAGTTTGCTTTTTTAAATGAAGAAGCAAAATTTGTTGGCTAAATTAAGAACTATAGTTAAAAATATATATCATTTCAATGCATATTAAATTTATCCAAACATAAAATTATCAAAAGAAATTTTAGATTCCACACGAACCAAATGAAAAAAATGAAATCCTATTTCCATGAATTGCATTCCACTTCCAATTTTAGATAGTACCAAACACGGGCTTGTTTTCATGTTTAATAAAATATAATTGAACATAAGGGAATATAATTTTTTTTCTTAAAAAAAAAAGCACTCATTGTTCTACTGAAATTTTATTTGATTACATTCTAATACTTCCAAACAGACATGCAATAAAATATAAGCTTTTCACTGTTTCGCCTCAAGCTTTTAAGGGGCAATCCAGAATAACCACTCACCTGATCAAAGTGGATAAACATGTGAGTGAAGAAGTAGACGAACAAAAGAATCCTTGCAACCTGAAGACATAGCAGCCTTGTTACATGTCATTCAGTTGTATTAAACAATTGTGATAAAAACAAAGGACAAGTAGGACGAGATCGCACAGAAGGATTCTAGCAGTAAGAAAAAACATAATGTCATTCCAGGAAACTCGTATCAGTCATCTCCCAACTACATCACCAATTCTTAAGAACTTTTTACACCTAAAGAACTCATGCAGAAGATGGAATTTGTTTTAAAAAACAAGAATTCCTATTGAGGTAGAACAAAAACTAAAGTATGTTTTCTTACTAAAAATAAAAACTAAAACAGAGTGAACTAAAAGAAATTTTATTTTCCTCCAATTGGAGTGAAGATAAAATTAATTGGTAAAATAGGGCCAGTTCATGTACAAGAATGGTGTACACTAGCTCGGTAGGTTAGTTTATAGAAATAAATCAAAATGATCACAACACTGTTGAATCGTCTCCAATTAATAGCAAAGAGAACCCAGATTTTCAAAGATGCCTATTTAAGCAACAAATCACATAACTACTTTTTCTCCAAATGTCCCCATTTAATCTCCCACCATAACACCATAATGTTTGGGGCGTCTGGCTGTCCTGCATATGCCCAAATTACCATAGCTTTTTGCCCTCATGCATTCAGTGCAAATTTCAAAATATTGCCGGGCAAAAGAAAGGTCACCAGTATTATTAATGACATTGTTTATGCTGTAGCTAAAATGGCAAAATAAGTAACTCTGCCTGGATATATAATAAAGTAGAATATGGCTAATGGCTTATTGCCAACGTATGCCAATTGCATGAGCAAATGTTGCAAGCTAACTGAAACAAGTAAGGATTTTGAGTATGTCAGACAGTACCAACCACCCCAAGAACAATAGCACTCCATTCCAGACATATAAATTGGAGCTCTTCTGACCAGCAACATCCAAGTGCCTAAATTTGAATTTAGCATAAGAAGTCAATATGGGCAAGCATAAATCAATGCAGAACTTAAGAATCTTCTGAATCATAACTTTACCATCTTAAATTTACAAACGGTGTTGTGCTTTCAGAGAAGAGAACCATTAGTATGTAAATCTGTCCTTGACCACTTACAAGGGAGAGAAATATTGAATACATGGATAGTCCATGGTGCACGACCTTAAAGAATGAAGCACATAAATGGTGTTAATAAACAAGCTTGCATAAACTTTCGAAAACAAAAATCTGCTGACTAAATTCTCCAAGAGGAGGAGGACACTGTCACATACTTGTTCAAACAATGAAAATATGATTTCCACACTGCTTTACCAAAACAATTTCCCAAATGGCTGTTGAAGAAAAACCAACATTAAAAACTTTTACTATGAACAAAGATATTGTCATAGATAAAGATATTCTTAATTCCATTTCTCTTTCACTGGGATAAGTGTAGATATTAAATAGTTTGAGGTCTCAGAAAATAACCAAATTTAATATCCACCTAACATCAATGATGTGATTTTTTCACTTACATACTCCAGACCACCCAAAGCTGGGAAATACCAAAGAATCATTGCCAAGTCTGACAGAAAATAACCAACGGAGATCTGCGAAAAGAGGCAAAGTAAATAATAGAGACAGCACATGAAAATGATTGATCAATAAGGAGCTGGGTAAAAATACTGGAGCCTATGTTACAGTATCCAATTTCCAATAAACATACTGACCTAATTACTCTTTTTGGAAGGATGAGATCATAAAGCATAGAGAACGAAGATGAGATTATTTTTCTATCTAAATTAACAAATCTATTGTCAATGAAACTAAGAATCCAAATTAGGCCTAACACCACAAGATTAGAAACATTTTCGAAAAAATGCATTTATGACCAAACCTCTCAAAGTAGATTATTTACCCTAATTTCAAGAATTAATTGCAAATATACCCATTTAATCAAAATTGAAACAAAAAATAGCATATTATACCTATTATTTTTTCTGGCTACATGTCACCGAACTCAATTCTATCATAATAGTCCTCCGTCAATCTCTCCTTAATTACAAGGAATAATGAGCGCAGTTTTGACCGAATGAGTAAAATCATAACTAATTTTTGAGATTACAATAATAGTCTGTTTTGGGGAATTTGCGTACAACTGCAATTTTCCAAAGAGGTTTGGGTCTTTTGCTGATTAGACCTCCACTTTATGTAAAATTAACGCATATAATAAAGCTAGTTCCCAACTCTGTGTTATGTTTATTTGGGCTAGAGTTATAACTAACTAAAAAGACAATAGATAAAAACCATGTTGTCAATCAAGGGGTGCACAAAGAACTGCTTTGTTTTTCTTTGTTTTTCAAATATCAAGTATTGAGTCTCATTTGCATATACATATATGACTTGCATCTTTCTATCCAGAAGGGCATTGTCAGCATACATCCACAACCCCTGATGACAAAAATTTCAAGATACTGCCATTAACATTAAATGAATTGATATGAGCATAGACACAAATGCAGATATACAACGTAGCAAGCGATGCTATCAGTATCATGTCAGCATGTATCAACTTTTATTACTGCAGCAAAACACATTTTAGTTGTACCATTAAATTAGTGTTTCTTGTGGGCATGACAGGAGATCTTGAATTTCAAAACCAACGATACACTTAATTCAGCAAAATGCAAATGACTCAAGTTAATAGCCAAAGGAGTAGAAATAATGACAACGGATGTATTGCCTTATCAAGGACAGCTTACCCCCAATACAAAGTTTGATATGTTCGAGGCTCTATTAACAATTGACTCATCTTGAGAATCCTCATCGAAAAGACTTGATAACAGCACAAGATAGAAAGCAGCTCCCGCTACAATGACAGCATGAAATGTAGAGAAACCCCTGCATGATTAAAACAGTCAATATTTATGCTTTTTAAAGAACCTAAATATAGTTTTACAAAAGGACTTCTTAAACAATGACAGGAATCAACAAGCAAAACGATCATACCTGTTGTTCCATTCAATTTTTTCTGCTTTCTTGAGCTTGCTATATGATTTGAAGCACAAAAGGCTAACAAAAGCTGTTAATTTATAAACCTTCAAACACCAAACTTAACAAAATCAGAAATCATTAAAGACGCAAAATACATGATAAAAATGTATAAGTTCTTTCCCCACCAAAGAAATGAAATTTTGTTGAAGAAGAAAAAATAAAGGAGATGCATTGTGAAGGAAAGCGGATCCTACTTAAAAAGATCAACAAACAACCATGGATGAAAATAAAAGCAAGCTAAAAAAGAAACAATCTCCAATCAACAACCTCTCACTTCTTTAAAACCTATCAATGCTTATCCTACATAGAAGTAAACAATACCACATCATTTCACAATAAATTAAGGGACAACCTCTGATTTTTTGAAGGTGTGAATTTTTTTCATCCAAAAACTTCCACACACAAAAAAAAAAAATACAATGCTCAAGATCTCTGGCATTCTTCTGATCATGTATTATGTATCATCATAAGCATGGTGGGGCTCACCCTCACTTGTTTCTAAATTATAAAGTGATTTGCAGAATTTGGAATTGCTTTTTTATCATTTTTAAGGAGAAGCAGTTGTGTCCAGAATATCTAGACTTTTGTTGGATTAAAATTGAGAGGATTGATAAAAGATGCCTTTGGAAAAATGTGCTTTCTTTGCAATTCTGTGGAGTATATGAAAGAAGGGAAATGCAATTCAAGATGAAAATTTGTCCTTTAGTTTGTTATGGAACAAGGTGATGTTTTTGGCTTCTACGTGAATTTATGTTCTATGAGGGATTTCTTTGAATTCCAACTTGATTGGAAGGCACTGCTCTTTTTAACCTATATTTACCTTGATGCATTTGTTTTCAACCACGTATATTCTTTTTTTTCCCACAATAAAGTTTCTTTTCTTGTCTAGAAAAAAGGATAACATAAAAAAAAAAGTTCAAGACACCAAAATTTTTTATTTAAAACCACCTACAGTCTTTGAAGACTTTGAAAATGCTCAAGTTCGTTCACATGCATTCTTGGTCATTCTAGTAATCTTAAACAGAGAATATGAGAGAATACTGCATGTATAAGCACTTAGGCATAAACAGAAAAAACTATAAACCTTTCCCTTATATGACCTTTCAAGAGATTCCTGCTAAACCATTTCATAGTTAGCAATACCATAGAAATGAGAAATCTACTAAGACTTAGCTGCATCAACTTGCTAGTCAACGAGTCAACTTTTTGTTATATCCACAAATAGAGATGAGCCGGCACATTAGTAAGTTAGAAAAACCAAGTTACGACTATGTACAGAGCTATTAATGTTGCTATACCAAGTGAGTTACAATCCTTTTTTTCCCCCTTTTTGTACTTCTTTCAGTTAGTGCCTTTAATCCTTAGATAAAATCTAAATTTGCAACCGCCAACTGCTCTTGCAAGGCAACCTTGTACCTTGGAATTATGAAGGCTGCCTCAGAACAAGTTATGATGAACTCTATTTCAGCTTTCAAGTGGATACAATAGGCTTGTTTCTCATAAAACATACAGTGATTGATATTACACTACCCCATGATATTATGGCTTCATAAAAATGGGTTTACCAATTGAACATATGAATAAACAGAATTTCAAAAAACATACTTACAATTATGCACATGATGATACCAGACAAGATGGATGCCAGCTTGGTTGGGCCAACAGTGTCCCCAATGGATGCAAGATCAGAAGGAAAATGTAAACCCACCATAACAGTTTGCTGGAACACCAAACTACGCGAGATACACCATTCGTTCTATTTCAATTAGAAAGCATACATATTGATAACCTATAATGACCATACATAGTATAGAAACAATAAATATAGAAGTCCTGAAGCTTCTTAAATCCTCAAACAGCACTACTTTATTAAATTCCCAAAGTAGAATCAATAACTTGTTCAAGCAATATGGCGGGCTATCTTAGAGCCAAGTGAAAAGACAAAAAAAAAATTGAAAATGCTAATGATGAATGTAATTGAGCCTAAGAAGTTCCATTAGGTCGTACCCAGTAATCAGTAATGTGCATGTTTTAAAATTAATGATAATATGATGCGTTGTAAACAAAAGCAGAAAAAGTCATTATACCTAGCTAATATGAAAAAATAAATAAATAAAGGAAAAACAATCTAAACAAGAGAGGCCTATAATGAACAAGGAAAGATAATCAAGAAAAGAAGAAAAAAGTTACATACCCAGTTGTTGGTAGAGAAAGAAAAGCAGCAAGAAATCACTACGTTTCTTGTAACAGTCGATCAATATTCAATAGCCAAAGAAAACAATAAGAAGGAGGAGAAAGAGCCAAAAAACAGAGAGGTTCGTTGTTTCGATGCTTTAATTGGCATAGTAACGGACTTTTACGGGCATTAATGGACAGTATGGGCAAATGGGTTCGGTCTTTTGTTTTGACTGATGAACACTTTCTCTCTCTTCTTTGGTATCGAAGAGAGAAGACTTGGCTTGTTTAACACCACCAATTCCAGTTCATCTAGCAATCGGGTAGAAAAGAAACCCGTCTATGTCAGGACAAGTTTTGGAATTGAAATGGAACCCTATGCGTCCCCTTTGCCTCACGTCTGACAAGAGGCGCAGAGATGGAGCTAAGGACCTGTTGGTGCTAGCGGATGATGATAACAGTAACAGTTGCAGATAGGTAGCACTTAGCTAATTGATAGCGTCACGTACCAACAAAAAAGTGCAAAATATTGCGCCGGCCCCGTGACAATTTATGTAGGAACAGCAGTATTTAGAAGGACCAGTTATTTGTAATTAGTTGGTTGATCATATTAGTTATATATTTATTTTTTTATTTATATAATATTAAAGTATAAATTTTATTTAGATTAAAATAAGGAAAACTTACTATTTCATCCCTGAGTTTGTACTAAATTAATAACTTCGTTCATGTATTTTAGTTAAATTATTCGAACGTCCCTAAGGTTTGGTTCCGTCTAACAATCCAGTCCTTCTGTCCAAAAAGGGCTGATTTTCCGTTAATTTTACATTAAGATGACAAAAAAAAGCCTTATTGTGGGACCCACAAATTAACAAAAACCAAATTTAGAAAATTTCAAAATCCTCTCTCCAAGTTGCAAAAGCAACGGCCTCCCTCCCATCCTCTCCAGTTGATTTTCCAACCTCTAAACAATCGGCGAAAGGTGATTGTTAAACCTTTAGCTGTCGTTAATCACATCATTGGCCTTCCTTCCACTAGTCGAAGCCTTTACAACGCCAGTCGAGGCTCTCCTTCTTGCAGTGCTGCCATGCCTTCCAATCTGCTTCTTGCGAGTTCCAGCGACATGAGTGGTAGTAACAAGGATACTGAGAGGCACCTATCGACACCGACCTTGCATAGCCCTTCGGAGACATACCCGGCCCCAGCCGCAAATGATATTCAAGATACCGTATATGATTTGCATCGTCATCGGGATCTGGTTTTGCAACAATCAGAGGCATAGTGGTCTGGTATTTATTAATATTTTGAAAATTACAAACTACTTATCAATTAATTCTAGTGATGTCTCTTGCATTTGTTCTTTTCAGTGATGGCTTTTGGGCAATTTATGTAATTGCCAGTAGTTTCATGGTGTCTTTTTTGTTGTGTTTTCGTTTTCCATTTGGTGGGTCAGGAAATTGCAGTAGCACAAATGCATTGAGGTTGAACCCCCAAAGAAGACTATAACTAGACATTCCTATTTTTTCAGCTATTATTAATTGTTTTCTTTGTTTTTCTCCCTTTTTTCAGTTTTTTTTTACACACAAGAAAATCATTGATTCAAGAATCCAAATTTGTAGTAGAAGGAAGAGGCAGATTGTTGTGATGACTCGATGATTGTTGGACATATGGTAGTTTTGTGAGAAGCACTCAAGGATTTTAGTCTCTAGTTCCATACTCTATTGATTATTAGCTATGTGGCTATGTTGCCTTTGAAATTGATAAGCCTTCCTCACTTAGCATTGGTTGAATTTGGACTTGGCTTCTAATTAGCAAGGAAGAAGCGAAAAAGAATATGTATCCGTTTGTATTTTGTGGTTCCCACAATAAGGGTTTTTTTTTTGTCTTTTCAATGTAAAATTAACGGAAAATCAGCCCTTTTTGGACGGAAGGACTGGATTGTTGGACAGAACCAAATCTTAGGGACGTCCGAATAATTTGACCAAAATACATAAACGAAGTTATTAATTTGGTAAAAACTAAGGGATAAAATAATAATTTTCCCTTAAAATAAAAATAAATGGTTGATTTGTATTATATTTTGACATACAAATTATCTGCTATAATATTATTTATATACTTAATTCTATTTTCATATAATCAAATGGTCTTAGAATAAAATTCAACTCAATTCTAGATCTAATCGTTTAATCCCTAATTTATAAAGGAAATTTTTAAAATTATAATAAATACCCAAAAAAAAAATCAAGTCATTATTCAATCTCCAATCTCTACCTTTAACTCTAAATTAATATCTATATACAACTATAATGAAAAATAATAATAAATTACTTTTTACTGTTAGATAAAAGAAAAGAAATTAGATGATAATTTGAATTAATAATAGAAGTCAAATTGGCTATGGTAACAATATTATTTATCTAGTGACATATATACACATGCACATAAATTTTTAAAATCTCAAAAATTGACCCAGAGAGAACTATATAGTTTTAATTTTTTTCCAGTTTCTTAAACATAATTTTCTTTTAAATAAAAAAAATTTAGGATATAAAAAATATCAAGAAAATTTAAAATGTTTAATCACAGTAGACCGTATATTTATCGCAAGAAGATTTAAATTTCTCACCAAATTAAAATTATAGTAGTTACAAATTATTCAGTAACGAAAAATAAATAAAAAATTATTATTAAAAATAAAACTCTTTCAAAACTCACAAAATAAAAAAATATTTCAATGTATATCGATATTGTTACGACCCGTTTCCGTGGGCCGGACCGGCACTAGGACCTGGGTAAGCTTAAGGCCCCCGAGGCCCGTAGTAAGCCTAATCTCTGATTTCAACACCATAACTACATGAAAATATTCTACAAGTTGGCCCATTATATTTTTAATGACTCAAACTATCA